>JARFJB010002165.1:2835000-2957500 GCA_036346205.1 Vesta saturnalis | reverse complement strand
TTCCCAACAGACTTGTTTTGTAGGTGGCTCTGTACATCCTTTGAAATCTCTTGTTTGACTCAGTACATTCCCAGATTTTTCTGTGACTCTATCGCGTCGTTTCACAATACCGGCCGTTCAGTTGTGAAAATTATCTTAAATTTACTCCCAGTAAACAGATAACTTTCATGTTTTATCATAAAAAAAGTACACTATTAAACATGGTTTTATTATCGATCTCACTAGAACAACACGTAACATTGTAACATTAAAACAAAAGCGATGATGTAATAACCAATTTGTAATTGATCAAATAATTTTAATTAATAAAAAAATATACCCAAATAACAATCCTACTGCCGTTGGCTCAATCGGTAAATTAAGTTAAGGGAGAGTTCTAATATACTGAGTTTAATTAACATACCTGAAATACTGCATGCTTCCCATCTGCTTAATTATTTTCACTTCACTTAATTAATAAAAAATGTTATGTAAAAAAATTATGAAAAAATTATAAAATCTCGAGCGCCATGTTGTCTTTTTTTTATGTATATAGGAACAACAAAACCTAGTTAATGAATAATAATAAACAATTTATCAAAATGAAAATAAAATAACATGATATACTTAAGTTTATTCAATATCTGATTGAAAAGGTTAAAAAATCAGAAGTCTTATACTATTCTAAAATTATATAAAAAACATTACCTTTGAACGGTTCGGTACATAAACTGTATTACTGTTGGTAACTATAAAGCAGAATGGTGAACTTGGTGAGGTCAATGTCTTACTTATTTATCCTTACTATATTGTGTCCATAAATTTATTGAATTTCTTTGAAGTTTAAGTATGTAGAACTTGCGTTGTAAAATGTAATTCAAGTAAAAATTTCTATTTAAATTAGAAAAATAATAGAATAGTAAATTAGTTACTTATAAGTGCCATTAAAGATAATTATTATAAAAATGCCATATAAAAGTATGCATTAAAAAATATGAGTAAAATATAAGTAAAATATAAGTCAAATATGAGTGAAACATGAGTGCCTAAAAAAAGCAAAGGTTTTAGTTTTAAAATATAATGAATTAGAAAATAACTTACCATCAACATCTGATGGCACAAAATATAACAAAATTAGGTAAAAACCATGATTTCTGCTGTAACATTCAGCATTCAGTAAAAAAAATATCGCGGCTTTCCGAATAACTCAAGTGAGTATTCCCCCTAAAAGTTGTCACGCGTTGCGCGGATACAATAATCCGAATCCAATTTTTTAAGAAAGGGAACTATAACTCTTTATGAAATATTACACCCACAAGATATGTTCTAGGAAATGCAATTTAAATTGCCTTTCTCAATTCTACATTTTAATAATTAAAACTTTTCTAATATTACGCCAAATAAACGAACGATCCCAAACCAATGTATTTTTTAATACAACCACAAAAAAAGGTGGTTACAATATTAAAATAAAGAAGAACACGATAGAGAACAATCAAATAATCATAATAAGAAAATTCAGGTCTAGGGCGGTTCGCCGCGGCTGTTTCGTCGCGAGCCCATTTCGCCGCCAGAGATCTTTTTTCTGTGTAAAACGAAAAATTTATATTTGAAAATAAATAAAATTTAAAGCTACTTTGTATTGCCTTAGTGATAAAACATATAGAAGAATAATACTTAACTCTCTTCTGGTGCCCTTAATAACAATGCTTGTTGTCCAAGGAAAATATTCCGATTATTCTAATCCAATAGTTACGATGTTATGCTAATCTCAACTATTTAATTTGTAAGTGGGGCTCTTAAAGAATGATAATATATCTTTCCCCACCAACCATATATGTAACAAATTCATATTAAAGTAATATTCATTGCTTATATGCAAGACTTGTAGTGCAATTAACTAGAAAATGGGCCAAGTCATTGTTGAATCTAAACGTAGCAAGCAGAAGTTTGCGGGTGATGGTTTTCTTTACGTGCTCGACAGATTCTCCAGTGATGGGTCAGTGCAACTTTGTAGGTGTGAAAAAAGAAGGTAGTGTAAGGCAGAATACACGTTCAGAATGGCACTGTCATAAACAAAGTAAACATTGATTCCCAAGGACTTAATCCAGCAAAAATTGAAGCAGTGGAGCGGATTATCGCTATGAAGAGAAGGGTTGAAGAAAGAACGAAATCGACAACGCAGGTTATAAATAGTATAGGAGATAAGTAAATCAGACAAGGCGAATCAGAAAATTTCCTCTTGCACGACAGCGGTCCAAATGAACATAGTATTTTAATTTTTAACGACAAGGGAACATGAACTCGTTTGCGGCCTATACCGCGTTGTTTGTGGATAGCACCTTTAAGATTCCTCCCAACTTATTTACGCAAGTATACACCATTTCTGGATTGAAACATGGCGGCGTACTTCCCATTATTTACGCCCTTCTGCCCAACAAGAGGAAAACAACGTATAATTGACTTTTTCCAACCACTTCAAACACTGTTTCCTGGTCTGCAATCACACAGCATACACTATGATTTCGAAATAGCCACATTTAAAACTCTCTCAGAACAATTTCTTACTGAACAGATTCGTGGCTATTCTTTCCATTTGGCCGAGAACCTCAAAAAGCACTTATCATCAGCAGGACTTCAAAATTCCTACAATAACGATGCTGCATTTTACTTTAAGTCCCAATGATTACCTGCCTGGCTCTTGGTTCTATAAATAATTTGGGGCAAACTGTTGATGAATGGTAATGGCTCGACGATAACTACATTAGGAGAAAAAATCGCCGTGGAAATGGACGTCGCCAACCTTTGTTTCCCCACATAATGCGGAACGTCTACGAGGTAACTCTTCAAGATGAAGATCGGACAAGCAATAATGCTGAAGCTGCCCATAGGCTACTACAAGTAGACACCCCACAATTTGGAAATTCGTCAATAGTCTTGAAAGAGTAGAACACGGAAGGCATTTGTATTATGAACACTTTGTGGTAGGGCGAAACCCGCCGATGAAACTAAAGAAATACAGAGATGCAGACGACAGAGTTTGATGAATTGTTCAGACCTATCGTGACAGAAACATAATTGAGTTTCTTCGCGGAATAGACCCAAATTCGAAATGGATTAATGCAAATAATTGTACATATGCAAATTCTGATTTATAATTAAATAAATTATAAAAAATTGGTGTTCTATCAACACCCTCCCTAAAAAGTTTCAAACGCATCTACCCCAAACATTTTCCTATGTGGCCTGTATTTATAATTAACTTCACCCTGTATAATAATAATAAATATTGGAAAAGGAAAATATGCATAATGACCTGAACCTCGATAGCGTGTGAGGGAAGATCATTTTCTGTTATCCTTTTGTAACTAATGTCGCTTAGACAACAAATTTTTCCGTGGCGAAACGGGTTCGCGGGAAAACGTTCCATCGCTAGAAAATTCAAATGATGTGTTGAGGATAAAAAACATAAATCGAAAAAACTTTGTTCATTAAATGCTGAAAGTGACGACCATTGACAACTTGACAGTGTATAAGCCTTGAAGCATTCCGTATCATATTTCCGTTCTTATACGGCACATTATATTAACAATATCTCTTGGTCTACTTAAAAAACGTTGGATTTTAAACCCAAAAAGAAGTCCAAAGGGGTCATATGATGTGAGCTGGTTGGACATACAATGAGCCCCTTTGACCAATCCATTTTCGTGGAAACATCGAATTGGGATTGTCCCGAACTTCTCTTCCATAGTGAGACCGGCCTTTCGCGACTGCCGATGGCTCGAGGGGGAGCCGTAAAACGACCATTGGGTCGAGACGAAGAAGTGCGAGAAGAAAAGACAGCGCGGCGACCGCCGCCTATCCTCGCACAGTACGTGGCGGGAACTTGCAAGTTTACAATGTGGACACCACCGGTGGGGTAGTGGTCGACACGAACCTTCGAAGGCACAGGGTTTGCCGCGCCGAAAGAGTGCGCGACTACCGCGATCGTGCTTCAAAGCCGGGCTCGGGTATGCTGGATCTCTAGCATGTGTCCTCAAGTGTGAGTGCCGCGAACGAGCGGCGGAGGGCTCGAGGAGATCTGCTCCACTCTACCCTGTCGGACTACCACACGCTGCTCGTCAAAGACGTCATCCCTCAAGACACTTACGTTTCCCGTAGCAGAACTCCAACGCGGGTGGCACTTGGCCGTTGGGTCACATTATGGTCGCGCGACCGAAGGTGAGGGATTTTCGTCGCGATAACACCCTGTGCCCATGCGTGTCTAGAAAACACAGCGGCTCGGGTCAGAGCTGCTCGTAGAAGCAACCGGAATGAGGTACTGCCGCCGGGGACAGGCAGACGACTATCCATACCTTGGAGCTGAGTATGTACACCTGAGCTACCCCTACCTTCGATCTAAGTAGGTACCTCGGAGCTACGCTGGTACATCGGAGCTCAGGGTTCAGAGCGAATTAAGTACACCGGAACTGATAGTTGCCGACTGGTACTTTGCGGATTTTCGTTAATAACCAATAGGGCGTCAAGCTGCATATTTTCATCTACCTTCGGCCTTCAATTTTTAGGTTGATTTTTAACATGGTCTTGTTATTAGTTCCTTAAAATCACGCAAATTATGGATTGTAAAATCGGCGTTCGGTCTGGATGAATTTGATGAATAGTTAATGTACCTCGTTAGTAGATCTGCGACGATCTCTGTAACCAGCCATTATAAGAATTTCAATACGATTTTTTTCATTGAGCTACATTTTTGGTTTAATAAAAATGGAATATTGGATTACAACGTAAAATCTTACTAATATTTAACGTTATTAATATTAATATCAGTATTGACAAGGGATGTCAATACTGATATTAATAACTACTGCCGTTAATTATTGTTTGTGTTGATATTAGTATTTTTCCACCATTGATTTAAAGCAAGCTCAGGCCCAGAAACTGAATGTAAGGGCAGGCATTGAATGATAAAGTCTTGGGACTGTCTTAGTGTGATTAATAATTTGCTTTTTTTCTGACAAAACAAGAAACAGTTATTCCTTCACTGGAAATGAGTTTAAGACAACTTTCACAATTGAACGTCCGCCACAAGCATCCAGAAGCGTACTAAGTGAAACAAGAGCTTTCAAATGAGGTATCACATACCATATATTGTCATTTAAGAAAAATGACGTCCATAAAAAACAAATGAATTCTATAAGAATGTGGGAAACTGAAAAACTAAATTGACGTGTTTGAACGTTTTCCGTAAAACCCAAATACTACAAAATTAATAGGGACAGTCCATACATTTTTTCACATTTTATAATAAATAAATAGTTTTTTTTAACCAATAAAAACAGCTGTTTTCATTTGTTCATTATTCGATCTCAATTTTATTAGCAATTTGAAGTTAATTTGTGAGACGTGGCAACGCTGCTTAAACTTGTATATTCTAACAAATTGAGGTTAAGTGTTTATATAAGTTTGTTTAGGAACCCAAAGGTTTTTAAAAATGATTTCTGAAAGCAAAAGAAAAGCAGAAGATTCTGCTTTAGTACCAGTTGCTAAAAAAAATCGTAATGATGTTGCTCTATCTCGTTCCAAAAATAAGGCATTAACACAAACGGTAGGTTAAAAAATTTTAATAAATGTAGCGCTGTACAATATATAAATTTCAGTCAGTAGCTCGTACCTCAAATTTATTTGCACCTATTATGCTGTTAGAAGGCCATGAAGGAGAAATTTTTAGCTTAGAATTTCACCCCGAGGGGCAATATCTAGCATCATCGGGTTTTGATCGTCGAATATGTATGTATCTAAAATGTTTAATTTTTTAATAAGCAATATTTGTAGTTTTATGGTCTGTGTATGGAGAATGTGAAAACTTATCAGTTATGTCGGGACATACCGGTGCTGTAATGGAGTTACATTTTTCACCTGATGGATCTAATATTTATACTGCAAGTACTGATCACACACTTGGATTGTGGGACGTAGTGACAGGACAAAGAATTAAAAAGTATAAAGGCCATACAAACTTTGTTAATTCATGTCAAGGTATGTTTAGATTACATTAATATTGTTTACTTTACTTTTGTTAAATAGGAGCTCGACGAGGCCCACAAATCTTAGTCTCAGGAGGTGATGATTCAACAATACGTGTATGGGATACTCGGAAACGCAATTGTACCTCTACAATTACCACTACCTACCAAGTTACAGCTGTAACATTTAGCGATACAGCAGAGCATATTTATAGTAGTGGAATTGATAATGAAATCAAAGTATGGGATGTACGTAAAAATGAATTATTATATAGCATGCGTGGGCATGCTGACACAGTTACTGGTATATCATTAAGTCCAGATGGTTCATATTTATTAACAAATGCTATGGATAATACATTGAGAATTTGGGATATAAGACCATATGCCCCACAAGAGAGATGTGTCAAAGTATTTACTGGTAAATGTTTTAATAAAAATTGACTTTTTTTCTATATAACACTTTTATAGGTCATTTGCATAATTTTGAAAAGAATTTGTTACGTTGTGCTTGGTCAGCTGATGGAAGCAAAGTAAGCACTGGTTCAGCTGATCGTTATATGTATATTTGGGATACTACAACGAGACGAATTATATACAAGTTACCAGGTCATAATGGAAGTGTCAATGATGTAGATTTTCATCCTAATGAATCAATAATTGTGTCGGGATCAAGTGATAAACAAATTTATTTAGGTGAAATTGAATGTTTATAAAAAGGAATAAATTTTTTATCAATCCAACCTTGCTATTTATTCAATGTTAATATAAATAGATTAGTTTTATTTAAACGTGTGATTTGGAAGAGTTATTTTGTGTTTTATTACATCGCATTACTCTTGTTTATATATGAAACGTGCATGCATACTATGTGTAATTACAATCTGTCTATTAATACAATTTCATTATTGCAATAGTGTTGAAGTTTCTATTGCCTTATCTGGTTTATTGAATAAAATTGTTAGATATCTGACATAAAGACGAATGGTATTTCAAAAGATTGCATTATTTTCACTTCAAAGATGAAAGGACTATGTTAAATTTAATGCGCACCTTATATAAATTTTTTAGTATCAGTTTGCATTTATTTAATTAACCAATTTGTTTTGTACTATGACGGTAGTATTTATATGGTGCTCCATGTTACAAAATACGTGGATATAGTATGTCTATGGTACCTGCAGCACAAATGTTTGGAGGGATTACCTATTATTATAACTAGTCTATATGGAAAATGAATAGAATTTGTAAAATAATGAGCAAATAGGGTTAAGTGAGGAAAGTACACTCCTAAAAATAGCAAATTCTATTTTAGGGTATATTATAATAGTGATACATAACTTTTTTTAAGTTTGTATTTATATAGGTAAAAGTATGACTATCCGAACAAGTCAGTTGTAATGTGTTTTGTCAGAAAGAAGTACAGACATTGGTGTGAAACAGTTAAATTATTGTATCGATTATTTACTACATCTAACAAACAACCAATCACAGCATGCTGCTTTCCTCAATTTGACCAATCAGAGCATTTTAACACTGAATATTTCCGTTGACTGAAAATTACTCAATGATATTTCCTAGTGCGATTTTACTCAGCGATTAAATTTTTATTTATCTTTTTGATAGTCTTTAATAAGAGGCAGAAAGTGTTCCTTTCCTGTCGAGAGAAGTACAGTACACTGAGAGGCAAAGCTTCGTGGTAAACTAGTTCTCGAAAGAAAAGAATGGTTCTTTTACCGAAGTTTGTATACAATGTTATTCACAATTAAAGAACAAGCAACATTATACAGTTCAAATCAAAAAATTTTGGAACACATCCATCACGGCTTCTTGTTTAACCCTATAACGGCAACCTTATCTACATATACGTTAAAGGTAACCATCGTAAAAATTACGAGTCGCCATTTCGGTGACCAATGAAACTTCTACGATTCGGTTTTGATCGGTAAAAAATACACAAGTTAATGTAATAAGCATTATTAAACAGATTTACTCATAAATATCTGTAATTATTTTATATTTGTAGGACAATTGACAAAATGTGCAGGATGTTCTAAGCAATATGGTCGTCAGTAACTGTTGCAAAATTTAGTTGTCATTCGTCTTTTTTTTGCAGGACAAATGGAACACATGCTTCTTTTGGGAAGTGCAGGTGCCCCTTGAGTAGATGTGGGTAAATGATTTTTAATTATTTTATGAACTGATGGTTGCAAAGTTTTTATCTTCAGACGGTCTTCCTTCCAGGAACTTGACAAATTTTGGTGTAGTTCTTTCATGAAAAGTCTCCTGTTCATAGGTTTCAGTGCTTTTTTAACTGTGTCTGGTAATATATCACATAGGAATTGACACTAACCGTATTTAACATACCATAAAGAATACAGAGTGGCTAATGTTTAGTTTTTCTGTTGGCGCTCATATGGCTACACATTTGATCAAAAGTGTTCACTGTGCCTTTAGTGGAGTTGTAAGACTGGATCATTTTTGGTTTTCCGGAAGTACCTTCGCTCGGATGCATAGTGGATAAAATCAGTTCATTTTTGTTAGGCTTATCCTTGTAAGACAAAGAGGTTCTTTTCATTGTCAAAGCAGTGTGTTGCATCACCAAATGGACGTTTTCTAAGGCTCAGTATCTCCGGAGGTATTTCCCGCTTATTTAATCGAAGGGTACCGAGCAGTGTTGAGTTTTTTAGTCTTTTAGTAAGTCATCTGCCAGTTTTATTGACGTAAACCAATTGCTCATGGTTACGTTTCTCTTCGTATTATGTATCGTTTTAGTTAAATTTGTCACAAAATATTACCCTAGTGGCATACCATTACTTTGGGTTGATTTTCCCAAGCATGGAGCCGCATTTATCATTTACCTATTTAGTAGGTACTCACGTCACAAACCATAACAATTTTATGTCCATACTTAGCAGGTTTGTTGGGCATAAACACACGAAATGGGCAAGGTCCTCTGAAACCTATTAACTGTTCGTCAATGGTGACATATGTTCCATGCTTATATAAATCACTACAATGTTGTATAAATTCTTTCCATATGTCACGGATGGCTGCAAAGGCATCTGACTGTTTTCGTTGGTCGTCGAATCTCAAACAATTTATTAAGAAACGAAATCTAGCTTCACTCATAGCTGCTTTATAGTTAGAATCACAGACCTTATCATCGAATAACTCCGCCGTTGGTAAATGATTGTTTTGCATAGCTGCCGCAAAACATAGTAGGCCTATAAGCGCCTTTATTTTAGTAGCATTCGTATTCGAAACAGTTGCTTTATTAGGGTTTTTATAACTTACAGATCTAATATGAATTTCTGTGTTAGTATGTGTAGGTAACAATAGTATCGATCATTGAATCTATTATAAATAATTTAAATGCGCTAAGGGCCGTAAATGCTGTTTTAGCGGCATCCTTTGGACCTGGCATTATATGGATTATATTTCTCTTGGGTGTTCTAGTTACTTTCTCCGCCACTGTTGACCAGCGATGACCATTTTTTCTTTTGAGGCTAACCTGAGATAGTAGTGTTGTCTGTAATAGCATCAGCTGCACCTATGATACCTGTTATCGAGTCAGAAGCATGAGGAGATATGCTACTAGTAGTAGTGAGACACTACCCCCTCCACTTTTTTATTTTACAAGTCCCGCCCCCCTGGGACACTTTCCCACCACTTTTTTTACACGCCCGCGTGGGAGGCGTATATTTTAAGGGTGGAGTCGACTTCTTTTCGGGAGCCTTTTTTAACCCTTGGGCGGAGTTGAGTTCCTAATTTGGTAGTATTAAGAGCCTTTTTGGCTGTATACCCCTTGGAGGTTAGGCAATTGCGTGTACATGCAGTGTTCTATTGGAGGGATTAAAACTAGGCCACGTCCCACTTTTAGCTGATTGGTCGTGCGTGCACCCGCCTCTCTGGCATCTGATTTGTCCTTAGCCCCACTGCCAGCCGCTGTGATCTGATTGGTGGGCTAAGTCTCTGCATTCCGATTGGTTATGGCGGGGAAATTTGAAAATTCTTTTTAGTAATAAAGAGGTTCTTGTAAGACAAGCGTAGGAACTATCACTGGGACCTGGTCCTGCGCGGTAAATTTGAAATTGTTTTTAATAATAAAGAGGTGCTTGTACGACAAGTACAAGAACTACCATGTAGGTCTTCAAAACTTGTTCTCGGGCCTTCGCCCCCTGTCGAGGCCCCCTGGTTGGTAATGCTATGGGGCCCTAACCCTATGTATATATATATATATATATATATATATATATATATATATATATATATATATATATATATATATGTATATATATGCAAAAGCTAGCTCTTGGGCCTTGCTCCCCTTATTATATTGTATGTGGGTTCTAACCTAATCTTACAGTTGTAGGCCCCCGCCCCCGTCATAAAAAAATTGTACTCTAATAAGTTGGTCCTAGCCTTGTAAGACAGGACTTGCAACAAGGTCTGCGCCTCGGCTCTCTTGTTGCGAAACTTGAATTTGTTGGTAGGTCCATCTAGTGGTATATAGACTAATGAACATTTTCTGTAATAGAAGCTGATCATGCACACGTCTCTCTCTTGTTACGGAACTCTTAATTAAAACAATTAAAGTACTAAAAACTAAAAAACTAAAAAAACTAAATTCCAGTGTGTGCTAGCGTTTGGAGACAAGTCAGGGGTTAGGTCGAAGGCCATTAAACAGTAGCCGTTGGGGTAATCGCTTCTTGATATATCGTTGCCCTCATTCAAAAAATGAATACCCATACCGGAGAATAAATAAGGTGTGATAAACCATTAGCTGTAAAGTCTGGTTGTAAGGCCTTCGAAGGAATTTGTTGGCCGTCAATATATAACAACATGTAAATTTGCTGTGATGAAAATTGAATGGATTTGAAGGCTTCATTTGCGACAAAACCTACGATAAATCGTTTAGGTAACTGACCAAGGAAGATATTATCCATTGATTTTCGCTGTATGCGTCGGTCCTTGTAACAGGATATTTTGTGGCAGCTCTTTCTAAAGCTATAGCGTGTACAATTAGAATGGTGGGGTTGATTCTCATACGTCTCACCAGTAAACTACCGTCCATAATTCGCGTCTTGTAAGTTGAAGCGTGAGTCGCCATTAGACTAAAGCCATCTCTTGATAGTACAAATTTAGCCTTTAATTCAACACCGCTTATAAGTAACTTTTCCTGATTAAATAAATCCGAGTGCACGTGACCAATCATCTTGATTTGTTTGCTGGTCGCTGTAAGTACTTGACGTTTCGAGAAACCGTTATTTGCGTTTCCCAGTGTATTCATCTGCCCAGCGGTATCATTGTGTCATAAGGTATAACCTAGATGCGAACTCTTGGCCTCCTTTCAATAATTTAGCAACGTTTCGATACATGAGCGGTAGGCGTAGGTGTTGTTGGGTTGTAACACCATCTTCTGATTTAGGTAAACCTCCACCTGTGAGAAAAGCGAATGCATCCAATTGTTTAGGGTGCTACAACATCCGTACCAGTAAATGCTGTATCATCTTGCTTCAGAACTTTAGCTGTGATGTACAACATAGTCTAATTTAAACATTTCCGGACTACAAATTCTGTTGGAGCGTCATCACTAAGAGCTGATAAGGGTTTGTAAAATATCCATTCAGCACCGTCGATGTCTGCGTCGACGGTAAAGCGAACAGATACAGTTCGGACTTGACGCATTCACATGATTGAGCATGTAGAAAAGCCATTATCTTGAAAATAAATTTTAAGTAGGTTTCTTCTTCTTCTTGGCGGCAAAAGCGCTCGGTAGAGGCTGGTTATTATCGGCTAGATGTACTCTTTTATAGCCCGAACCCTCCATCATTTTATCGATTTTCTCATCGGCTTTGTGTTTAAGATTTCTACCTGCCTCGTGGAATCTTTCATGAAACGATTCCTTAACAGGTTGATCCCCACGACGTCGCCAAGAATATTAGCACCCGTTCTGAGAGCTTCTTTTCCAATGGCTTTTACACCAGACTTAAATAACGGTATTATACTTCTAAATATACCACCTAGCCAGCTTCCTATCCCGTGACCACGTTGATATGGTGCTCCTCTGTAGATGGACCAAAGCGGTTACCGGCCTGATTCGTATAATATTGTTGATAAGGACAAACCATTATTGCACTTTCTTAAAGCGTAGCTTCAGACATGACGTCCCACACTCGAATGGCATTGCTGCACCCTATCTGTTATTATATTAATCTCGATCTTTTCAAATTCCCGTGTCATCACGGGCATGTAGTGTGCAGGTGAAAAAACCACATCTTTATGACCTCCGTAAGCCTAGTTTTCAGAAGTAATGTTTATTATACGCATAAACGGAGTTAAAACATCGCCCACAATTTGCGGTTCCACGATATTACAATAAACAAACATTTGCGTTGGTAATCCTATCCATATATTATCGGGGTGCGGGGGTATTGGTTCCATAGCTATGTTGTGGTACGGCCGATAACCGTTTTTAATTTCGTAGTGACGCGCTTAGTTAGATTATGGTATTCTATTGTTAGCAATCTAGTTATTAACTCGTGATTATTTAGCTCACTGCCAATTTCTTCTATGTTGGCTTAATTCCCCGAGGCAAAACGTAACACATACCATCCGTCCTCGGTATAAATGGCTTTCTCGTTGTCGTGTTGGAAATGTGATGCAGCCTTTTTTAATATCGTCTCTAATACATCCTCTTCTCTTGGGGGTGGATCAGTTCTATAATAAATTAAATTGTCTGTCGCACTTACAGCGGCAAAAGAACAAGGGTACTGAATTTCCGAAATGCCCACAATCCATGAACCTATCAACCTTATTCGTTTTGGCAGTTGTGTAATAAAACTTGACGTCATATTGTCGGGACGTACGTCATGGAACTATTACTTAATAAGGTGAGATAAAACTCCATTTTATATACCTCAGCTGCGAAGCTAATACCCAGCTATTGAATTTGTCACTGTATCCACGCCACTTGACCAGGTATTGTTTATACCGTCCGCGGTCCTTCTCAGCTAAAATCTTATCGACTTTGAATAGAGCGTCTTTATCAACCGTAACAACTTGCAACCCCTCTTCGTAATAGGTACCCGCAACAGGATCGTTATTAAGATCGCTTATGCGATAAACTGGAGGTCCTCTTTTTATCACTGCACTAATTGTAAAAACTTCCTCGCTCCAGTTCCTTTCATATCCCTTCTCAAAGCTGTACTTAGTTCTGGCGATTCTAACATGCTCGCCGACTTTATATTTAGGATGGTGTGGTGTGCCTAAGCTTTTCGAGTACAGGTTATTCCACACTTCGAAAATGTTTTCATAGTTTACAGCCGCAGGGGTCATCTTTATGCTTGAATGAGGGCTATTGTTGTAAGCAGTCACAAGTTTTTGCAGCACGTCAATATACCTGTAGGAATTTTTGTCTTCAATGTTTCCCTAAATCTGTCAATTACTGATGCTTTTACATCAGGGTTATTTGTTACATAGAAGTTGATATTTTGTTTCTTGAAAAAGTTTTGTACACTGACCGCCACAAACTCCTTGTCTTTATCCGTCTGTAGATTTGCAGGTGTATTACCACTCTCCTTAAAAATTTCGGTGAATGCTTCAATTGCAGATGCTGATGTCTTCGTTTTAAGAGATCTCGCCCAGGCCCCCTTGTTAAACACATCAATAACCATTAGTATGTAGTTGCATCCACTATTGTGTTTACTTAAAGCTCGCATATAGCAAAGATCCGCTTGTCACGACTCGTAAATGTTGCTCACAATATATTTATTTCGCGGAAACTTCTTTCTGATAAGTTTATGAACCGTATAAGCCTCCTGAGCCTGCAGACATTTTTCCACTTCAGCATATCTACCCTTTACAGCATTAACTAAAGGTGTTACACGCGCAAACCCGGCAGGATGCTCCGGATCATGGTATGCAGCATCCATGTTACGTTGTCCAGGTATCCCAATCTAGTGAAAGTCTTCTTCTTCGAAAGGATCTTCGCGGGGTTTCCCGCGATTCACTATCGGCATCGTTATTCTCACCTATAGTTGTGAGACTCGGTTCAATGTTAGGTGATACAGTAACATCACGTCTTCGAGTATTTCCGATAAACTCTCTTGGTATATATATTTTTTTAATGTACGTCGCAAACTGCCGCCAGCCGTGTGGGTTTGTGGTTTTTCGCTGTCTTAACATTTCGTGAACCAGATCGATAATATTAGAATGAGGGATGATCTCACCCTTTATTGTGACAGTACCCTTTTTATTTCAAAATTCATCACCGCCCGCATTCAGTATACTCAAGAAATCCTCATCTTACTTCTTGTATGAAACAGGCAGTGTTGATCCTATCTCGTCGTCAGCCGGACGTGTGCGTTTCGGGGAATCCCTAATATCATCTTCACCACCGCTGATTGTTATACCAGCGGGCTAACGTAACTGATTAGAAAAGTGCAGATATCTTTGAAAAACCTGATTGTACTGCTGCCACTTGTCGTGGTTGGTCATTTTGGTTTTTAATATTTTATCCATGTCGCTACCCAACTGCGTTAATATGTGGTTTTGCGTGACATCTGGCGCTTGTAGGCGTTGCATAAAATCCATAGGTAGAACAATCATCTTCAGATTGTGGTCCATGGTTATTGAAACAAATTACCCAGAATTCCGCCAAGTAATGGTCCTAACAGGAGTGGTAGAAACGCGCCGCTCTTCTACACGAGAAATTGTTTCTGCTTTTTTATAGATTCACCTCTCTGTGCCAACCGCCTTAAAGTGTGCTTATCTTGAGCGAGTCTCTGCTTCTGATCAGCTGACAGAGGTACACGACCTTTTAAAATGTTATGTGCAGACTCGAAAATGCATTCCACCTGCTTACTATTCAGACATTTCAATAAAGGGTCACGTTAACTTTTACTTAATCTGGCTAATGCACGAAGGATATCGGTGTTTTCGATTAAGGCGTCAACCATCGTATATGATGTAATCTTTATGGATGTGAGGCTTAAACCCTTTTTTCGCTATATATACTTGGCAAGTACCTAAAAATAGCAACCACCTAACCGTTATTCTCGCGCATTAGATCATCAATTATTGTTAAGACTGGTTTTTCTCCTTCAAATTGTTCCATATCAGGTAATCCTTTCTGAAATACCACTGAGAGATCTTTGAATAACGGTTGCCATTCGCCGTAAAACCAGATAATTTTTTCGTGTGTGTGTGTGAATACATTAAAGTCTAAATTAAATATTACGTGAAATAATAAATAATTGCTACCCTAATGCAATGGTGCTTTTTATACAGGCAGATTCTCTTTCTAAACAGTCACCACCTATACGTGCGGAAAATTATGTCCTATTTATTTGCATGTTCAATTACATACACACAAAATTGTTTTATAGAAACGCGTTCATTAACAGTTATAAAAACCTTATTAAAAGGAAAGTAATAATTACTATATATATATATATATATATATATATATATATATATATATATATATATTTAGATTTCACAAGCATTAATGTTTAAATAAGACATTTTTTCTTTGAAACTTGTGTAAATAATCATACAAATTAATTCAACGTTTCGGGAACGTACTTTTTTCCCTTTGTCAAGAATTTATTTTGAGAAATACAGAATATGAAAGAAGGTAACTAATTTAAATTTAATCTGGACGAGTCTGTTTGACTTCGGGTAGTTGGTTTAGTACATCATGTAGAAGGTGTAGAAGTGGGGACGTCAGGAATAGTTGCAGCACGAGTGATTGAAAGTTCTGGAAGATTTGGAGTTGGTTGAAATGTCGAATCAACTTGTTTAATGATATTCTTCCAACTTTGTGGCATTCTCGAAGTGTCATCTCGTTTATTGAGGGCGTTTGGTCTTCTTTCAATTTCAGCTGCTTCTCTAATAATTCTTTCTTGTAAGGTATATAGAGGTGCAATTAAACGGACATTGTTGGTGTTAATTTGGTAACCTGTATCTAAATGATGTATAGCTAAAGACGATGATGGATTGTGCTGTTTAATTTGCTAGTTGGTGTTCATCGGCTCTCGCATATAATATTCTGTTAGTTTGTCTGATATAAGTTCTTCGACAGTTGTTGCACGGTATCTCATACACTCCTTGGTTTTTATTAGGAATTTTGTCTTTGGGGTTTCTTAAAAGTTGGGACAAAGTTGAATGTGGTTTGAATACCGGTCTCAAGTCGTTATGGGAAATTTTTTTGCTATTCTGTCTGTAATTCCTTTTATATAAGGTAGAACAACAGGAATCTTTAAATTATTACTTTCCTTTTAATAAGGTTTTTATAACTGTTAATGAACGCGTTTCTATAAAACAACTTTGTATGTATGTAATTGAACATGCAAATAAATCAGACGTAATTTTCCGAATGTATAGGTGGTGACTGTTTAGAAAGAGAATCTGCCTGTGTAAAAAGCACCATTGCATTAGGGTAGCAGTTATTTATTATTTCACGTAATATTTAATGTAGACTTTAATGTATTCAGTTTTCAACTGTAAGCTCGTTTACGCAAACTGTAAGACATGATTTATTGATTTCGGTTGATTGATTGAGTTTGATCTGATTGATTTGATCGAGCACTATTTGTTTGGGATTGATTGATTAATTAGTTAATTGATTTGTTTATGTATGAGTAAGAGCCGAGAGAGAAAGAGAGAGGTGTGCATGATCAACTTCTATTACAGAAAATGTTCATTAGTTTATACGCCACTAGATGGCGCTACAAAACAATTTTAACCCAAAGGGGGCCGGGGCGCAGACCCTGATACAAGTCCTGTCTTACAAGGCTAGGGCCACCTTATTAGAATACACATTTTTTATGACGGGGACGAAGGCCTACAACTGTAATATTAGGTTAGGACCCACATACAATTACACCAAGGGGGCCACGATAGGGGCCAAGGCACAAAAGCTAGTTTCTGCACTTATATATAAGGTTAGGGCCCCATAACATTACCAACCAGGGGGGCGCGACAGGGGGCGAAGGCCCCAGAACGAGTTTTAAAGACCTACATGGTAGTTCCTATCCTTGTCTTAAAAGAACCTCTTTATTATTAAAAACAATTTCGAATTTTCCGCGCAGGACCAGGTCCCAGTGATAGTTCCTACACCTGTCTTATAAGAATCTCTTTATTACTAAAAAACATTTTCAAATTTCCCCGCCATAACTAATCAGAATGCAGAGACTCAGCCCTCCAATCAAAGCACAGCGGCTCAGTGGTGGGACTAAGGACCAATTAGAAGCCAGGGAGGCGGGTACACGCACAACCAATCAGCTAAAAGTGGGGCGTGGCCTAGGTTTAATCCCTCCAATAGAACACTGCATGTGTGCGCAATTGCCTAACCTCCAAGGGGTATACAGCCAAAAAGGATCTCAATACAACCAAATTAGGGGCTCAACTCCGCCCAAGGATTGAAAAAGGCCCCTGAAAAGAAGCCGACCCCACCCTACAAATATTCGCCTTTTACGCGGGCGTGTAAAAAAAGTGGTGGAAAAGGTGTCCCAGGGGGCGGGGTTTGTAACGTAAAAAAGTGAAGGGGATAGTGTCTCACTACTACTGCTACTTGTTTCAAACTGTTCGTCATTGTCTATTGTAGATATCTCTCTTTCACTTATATTAGTCACCTTTGCAACTTTCTTGTGTTGTTTTGAAGTACTATTTGATTTTGTTCCTATTCTGTTCTTACTTGGACCCGGATCATCGTCAAAGCTGCCGCCCTCTTCATCTGATATTACATAGTCTGATTCTGAATCTTTAATATCCATAAAGTCCTCATTTTCACTGCCACTTTCGTCACTTTCTACATCACTCAATCCTTCCCGATATACTTTATCTATTTAATTTTGCAGTTCCTTTGCTGCCAGCGGCCTATTGTCTATCCACTTTTCCGCCAAACTAAATTTAACCCGCACTTTACTATTTCTATATATACTCACAAAAAGTTAAGAACGCGAGGTCGAGTTTAAGGTTACAACCGTACTCATCAATGGCAAACTAACTAGAAGCTTAACTCTCATTTTCGACTAACTACGTTACAGCACGAATTAATCTGAGCCGCAGTCGTAAAATTTACGCGATGGTTACCATTCTAGGGTTAATATTGAAGGTCCTGACAATGCGACTTTTAATTTTTACTTTAATGAGAAGCCATAAATGCTATGCTTACTATTTTTCTATTGGTTTTGTCGTTACTTGTAATCAATAATTCTCTTATTAAATATGTTTATTAAAGAAAACGTGTTGTTTATTTCCACTTATTGCTTGCGTTCACTCACCATCTACACACGTGAGAAAAAATGGTTGCATACTCTTGACCCTTCATTAAAATCGGCAAGTTGTCAATTTGATATTGATAGTTTAAATCGATAGTAGCTCCACACAGGTTGAAAAGTCGTCCATTACTGACCGCTTCATCTCATTACTGTTTGCTTTTTTTGTTATTACTGACCGCTTAAAGTAAACCCCTAGAATAATTCACTTTTCAACCTTTAAAGCGTTAGAAAAGCGGTATGTTACAAACTTATTGTGAATAAAATAAAATAAAAATGTATAATATTTTTATATTTATAGTGTAATGTTTATATAAATTGTTCAAAGGCAAAACTGATTTAGTAAATAATCTTAAGCTTTTTTTTAAATTTGTTTTTTAGTAAATATTCTCGACTTAATAATTCATAAAGAGCCCTCGACCTTTGAATTATTAAGTCTCAAATATTTTCTAAGCAAATTAAAAAAAAGGTGCTGTAGTTTCAACCGTCAAAATTCATAGGTCTTGGGATATAACCTACGATTATTTTTTGACGTTTCTAAGAACGAATAGAAACTTTCAATTTCAGTCATGTGCGTACGTTTTAGCCAATCAAAACATTATTATAATGGGAATAATCTACCTACATTATTACCGCGAGAATAATTTTAAGTATTTTGTTTTTATTGAATGACAACGTATTTTTCGATTTGACCTCTGTCATCGATTTGAAAGTTCAGAAACCTTAATTTGTTAAAATAAACATATGATATTGAAAACGTGTTACTTATTGTAAAACGGCATAAATAATCCAACGAATACCACACGAGAGTTCGATAAATGAAAACATAATTCTCCATATCTTCTCAACCCTGTTGCCATTCGGCAATAGCCACTCGAGCCCTACGGGCTCTCGTGTCTATTGCCTGGTAACAGGTTTTCGAAAATCTGTCAAATTATTTTGAATTTATTCTCACTTTCTTGTGCTATTACTACTGACAATATAACTTTAAAGACCGGTTACACCAGATACCGCTAATCTTGCGTTAACTAGTTGGCCAATAGAATTTAATCTCGAATGAAATTTATTGGCTTCCACCACCCATAATTTAGCACGCGTTTAGTTAATTTCGCGTTAATTCTACTCTGCGTTTTGGCCATAACGTTGGTACGAGATGTAGGTAAAAACTGTAATTTTTAGATCACCACTTAAAGCTTTAAATGATAAAGTTGTGATTGAAGCTACAGATTTAATATTTAAATAAGCTATCTTTAGCGTTAGTTGATAAGTAACTAATACATTGTTGTGTAACACCGTTACATGCACAAAGTGCGGTCGTAGCAAAAAGGTGTGCAGTAACAAGAAATATAGATTTAGCCAGAAGTTCAGTCGGTCGGTTAGGCACTTGGATGCGTGGGCGTGTGGCTGGCGTAGAGATACAGGAAGGCAAAAAGGGTGTCACTTGATTTATTTTTTTATCGCCCTTAGACCAAGAAAAGGGATAAGACACAGAAAGAGATAAACTACAGTTAAAATAAGGTTGGACCACGTCCAGAAAGATAGGCTAGGAATTGTGCTCCTAGTCCGCAGAAATAAAGAAAACAACTACTGATACTTTTTAAACAGCTTCATTTAATTATAAACACAAACAAATAAAATATAAAAAAGAATGTTGTCTGTTGGGAAATCGTCTACGGTATTCTCGAGCTGCTTCTGCTGTATTCCCATCACAAAAACTATAAACAAAATGCATGTCAGCATATTCTTGATTACAAAATTTAAAAGAAATTTTATTTAAGGGTTGAAACTAGCAACCAAATTAAAAATAAATTACTTCTCAATTAAAATATTGTTCGTACAAATGGAAATATTTTAACAACTATAAATTTTACCGGTATCAATCCATCTAGATAAAAGTTAGGTCTTTAAAAGTACTATTCGCCCATAGCAAAATATACAGGGTTTCCATTTGAAATTAATTAAATTGAATTAATTTTTATTGCTAACCTTACATTTAGGAAAAAAATACAGTTCTGTTAAATAACTTGACAACGTTGTATTTTATATTATGTACAAATGCATACTTCGTTGAAAAGCTTATTCATTCCATTTAAAATAAAAAAGTTGTTACCCCCCCCTCCCCTACTTTAACGAATCACCCTGTAGATGCTGAAATAGTTTTAAGTTGTGCACACACACACACACACACACACACACACACACACACACACACACACACACACACACACACACACACACACACACACACACACACACACACACACAACACACACACACACACACACACACACACACACACACACACACACACACACACACACACACACACATACACAACATACACAACACACACACACACACACTACACAGTACACACACGACACGACACGTACACAGTACACCGTACACGTACACGTACACAGCACACGTACACGTACCACACGACACGTACACGTACACGCACACGTACACGCACACGTACACGTACACGCACACGTACACGTACACGTACACGACACGTCGTACACGTACACGTACACGTACACGTACACGTACACACACGTACACGTACACGTACACTACACACACTAACACTACACATACACTACACACACACACTACACACACACATACACACACATACAACATACACACACACACACATACACATACACACACACACCACGCAGCATGCGCACGCACATACACATCAACACACACACACACACAGACACACACACACACACATACACACACACACACACACACGCACGCATGTACGCAGCGCACGCACGCAGGCATGCACGCACACACACACACACCACGCATGCACGCACACACCACACGCACAGCACACACACACACACACGCAGCATGTACGAGCGCACGCACGCAGGCATGCAGCACCACACACACACGCACGCATGCACGCACACACACACACACACACACACACAACACAACACACACACACACACACATCACATACACAACACACACACATCACACACACACAACACATACACACACACACACAACACATACACAACACACACACACACACAACACATACACACATACAACAACATCACATACACACACACTACACATACACTACACACACACTACACATACACATACACATACACATACACATACACATACACAACACATACATACACATACACATACACATACACATCACATACACATACACTACACACACACACACACACACACACACACACACACACACACACACACACACACAGACACATACACACGCACGCACGCACGCACGCATGCATGCGCGCACGCGTAGACACACACACGCACGCACGAACGCACGAGCGCAGGCACGCACGCCCACACGGACGCACCCACACACACACGCACACACACACACACAGGCACACGCACATACGAACACACGAATTCACGCACACACGAAAACACGCACACACACACGCTCGCACGCACACACGCACACACGCACACACGCACACACGCGCACTCGCGCACGCACGCACGCCCACACACACACGCACACGCACGCATACGAATGCACACGCACGCACACGTACGCACATGCACACAAACGTACGCACACGCATGCACGCACGCACCCACACGCACCCACACGCACGCACGCACCCACCCACCCACATACACACACACACACACACACACACAACACACACACACACACAACACACACACACACACACACACACACACACACACACAACACACACACACACACACACACACACACACACACACACACACACACACACACACACACACACACCACACACGACACACACACACACCACAGCGCCACACACACACACACACACACACACACGCACACACACCCACGCACACACGCACACACGCAGACACGCACAATCGCACACACGTATACGCACAGCGTGTTCACCCTGCATGAGGAGACTATAGCACAAGTTAATGAGTTTATGTATTTGTGTAGAGGGTTCCCTGCAGATAGTAGAAAGCGTGGTGTAATATAGGAGGGAAAGTACTTGGCAGTATATAAACCATAATGAAAAATGAGAGCAGGGGCATAGTTGCAAAAAAAACAATGTTAAACAATGGCGTGTTTGTCCCGAAAGTACTGTATGGAAGACAGACTTGGGTATGCCAGAAAAAACATGAAAGGAAATACAATCTGTAGGGCTCATACGGACAAACAGAATGAATAGAGTGATAAATCAGTGTGACGTGGAAAAGACAATGGTCGCTCTGTATGAAAAATGTACGATTCGTTAATTTGCCACATTGAAAGAATGACCGAGGGAAGATTGACGAAACTGGTATGGGTATGTGGGTAAAGTTAGGTGTAGAAGTGGTTGTGGCAGATCTTGAAGGTTGTGGTAGAATGCAGTAGAGAGCATGAGTTACAAAAAAAAAGGAGTTCTAGACGTGCAAGTATCTTGTGAAGCGAAAGTGGTATACAACTGCACTTTTGGTCTGCTTTTTCTGTAATCACATTCGCCATTATCTCTCATCGTACTATTGTTTGTTGTATCCACAATTTTCACACTTTTCTATTATTGTAGGTTCTACTATCGTTATTACACTTAGGTTGAGTGTTATCCCTAATAATAGAAATTTGAATTTTTTGTCTGGCAAGCTTGTTTTTTACAGGTCAATGCTTCATTTTGATTTGTAATCTGCGTTGTGATCCTCTTCGGTATATTGAGCATACTGTAGTGTTGCAAAATCGTATTAGTAATAAGTAAGGTTCAAAAAGGTACCTATAAAATTTTTATTAACACGCTTTACACCTAAACAGCTTCCGAAGAGATACTGTTCATCATCGACGTCAAATATTGACGTTTATTACACTTCAAACATGTTGAATGGGTTCTCTTAAATTTTAAGTTTACATGCGACTTAGGATGAAACATTGTATGTCTCACTTGTACAGAAAACTTTCAGATATACGCTTGGGGTTGTTTCAAACTCATATCGTGTAGATTTACTTTACATGCTAAATGCATACATTATTATGTTATTTTATGTACGTTAGTTATCACGTATCCATACTTTTCCGAAAGTTGGTTTAATATTAATGCCATAGTATATTAAATACTTCTACGTACTGAAATTATTTGTCAGATTTAGTATGCCTGTAAGTTTTTATTCAATAACATTAAAACATAATACACGAATAATAATTTACAACCTTAAGTTTAGCTATTAAAAATCTGAAGATTCCTGAGTCCAATTCTTGGTACGGCAAGTAATGCAGACTATTAACGCACAATCAAAGGAGCATTGTATGGATATGGATATGCAGCATAAGCGTTATAAGCTGTAACTGGAGCAACTACAGGTGCAGCAATTGCATGATTAACTACATGAGCAGAATACGAACTAGCATAGGGTGCTACATAAGCTGCTGCTACTGCTGGCACATGTGATCCCATACAGTATGAAACACACAAAGCAAACGCAACTGTAAATATCTGGAAAATTAGAAATTAGAACAAATTTTAGAAAATTAATCGTTACTTACAACTGCTTTGAATTCCATTTTACCTCAAGTCAAACAAAGAATAAGTTTTTAAAAGAATCGTACTCCATTATATACCAATTAAGTTAATGAAATACATAATGTAATCATACTCTGGTACGCATTATAAGTAGCACATTAATTCAGAACGCAACGAAAGTCATGTAAAAGATTACGTTGCTTCATTGAAGTAATTTTAATAAAAAAAATAGTACCAATATTATTATAGAGCATAATTAAAATGACGTAAAAATTGAAATAGAGTTTAGGACCGTCAAAAGTAGAAAGTAAAAAATTCTATTCATATGCTAAGTTTAGACAGGTAGATACGTGACAAACATGTTAAAAACGTATTAAAACTATTACATTTCTTTTCTGTTTTCGTTTTGTAATTAAAGTAGGTATGAGAAGCCAAACGTTGTTTGTTAGGCTTATCAGTCTTGCTGTTATTTTTTTGAAAATGAAATGTTACAGAAATGGCCACAACCATGAATGCTATAGATATAATCGAAAACGATCATGAATAATCAAGTGTTATCCGTAACGAAAATTTTTCAATATTTTACACAACATTAAATCACCATGTAAATTTGTAATTTGTAGATTTTAATACTAAACAAGACCAAATTTCAATTAAATTAGTACACTTGTACAGAAATAAATGTAAAATAGTAAAACATGAAGGTTAGTCTATTCGAGAAAAAAATGAAAAATTGTTATTTTAGCTCTGAAAGGTAAAAGTAATTATTAGATCTTACCGATAAAGGTAATAGATTCCGGCCGAAGGATCAGCAATCGGATATCAGTCGAAATTTAAAATGTAAGATCCAAACCTTAAAAAAATGTGCGTGACATGACATTTCATCAAAAAATTCTTATCTATTATTTTTTGTCGCGCTTTCCTAAAAATAAAAAATTGGAACTAAAATCATGAACTTTCTAACTATATACAATTAATATATTTCAAAAAACTAACATTTCTTGCCCTCAGTGAAGCTTTCACCAAACTCTAAAAAATCTAGTTTGCATATCTTCGATGTAGGTCTTCTATAAACCCTTTGTTTTGTTCTAACATCAACCACCTACATTTTGTTGTCATTCCCAGGGAAGGTGTTGTATCAGTAGGTTAAGTTAAGGACGGGAGCCACAGCTTTTGATATAGTGAGGTTAAGATGGCACATATTATTAGTTAGATGTTAGTAATCTAGTTATGTATGAGGCTGTAGGGGTTTGTTAATTAAAAATAAAGGATAGAGATTTTTCATAATAAAACATGGTGGCAGCGGTAAAACGTTAGAGAAAAAAAAATATCGTAAATATCTCAGGAAAATTGAGCAAGAAAATGGTGGATAACGGAAACTAGGTTCAACAAGCGGGAAGTCTCAACCTGAAGGTAGCTACACCAGAGAAATATAACTTTCGGGTACCAGGAATGTGGCCCCAATGGATAAAACGGTTTGAAAGATACATGGCAGTGTCGGGAATAATTAAGAGAAAATAGACATACTTTTGTATACAATAGGGGAAGAAAGCGAGCTAATTTTAGTGCAGTTTGCTACAGCTCCAACGACATACGAAGAAGCTTTAAAAGCATTTGAAGGTTACTTTATACCTCGAAGAAATGTAATTTTTGAACGTTTCAAATTCAATTCGAGGATACAAGTCCAGGGCGAATCGATTGATTCGTGTATTACGGCTCTACACACTTTGTCTGAATTTTGTGAATATGGAAACTTAAGAGATGAGTTAATAAGGGACAGGTTAGTGGTCGGCATGCTGGATAAGAAAACCAGTGAAAGACTACAATTGCAAGCTGATTTAACATTGTCAAAGGCAGTATTAGCTGCGAGACAGGCTGAGCAACTCATAGAACAAGGCGTAATTCTCAGACAGGGGGCATGAATTCAGGTGGAGAAATAAGGGTAGCAGCAAAAACGAAAAATCAACACAAGAAGATTCAGGGTGCAGGAACAGCATTGCAGGGACAGAATAATGGACAAAATTCAAGTCAGAAACAAGAAGGTAGCTGTTGGTTTTGCGGTAAAGAGAGACATTCAAGGGAGAAGTGTCCAGCAAGGAAAGCAAAGTGCTCTAAATGTAATAAGGTGGGACATTGGCATAAGGTATGTAAAAACATAAAATTTGTTAAAACTGTTGTAAATGAGGACGAGGAAAATTAGGGAAATTCAGATGTCTTTATAGGAACATTAGGATTTAATTCAGAGGTTAATTCTCAATGGCATTAATTATTTAGAGGTTGATGGGTTTAAAAATAAGGTAAAATTCTTGGTTGATACTGGAGCGGACGTTAACTGTTTACCTGCAGCGTTATTGAGCTCTGAGTTGAAAAATAAAGTAGATACATGCAGGGAGGTGATATCCGGCCCAGATGGTAGAAATTTAGAGATAGTAGGAATTGTAAGATTAGGTTTGACATACCGGGGAAGTAAACATGTAACGGAGTTTTATGTGTTGAAAAACCTAAAAGCTGCTATCTTAGGCAGACCAAGCATAGTAAAGTTCACTTTGTTGAAATTTACCGGGAGCATGCAAAAAGGAAACACTAGCGTCAGGGTTTTTGAGGAATTCCCTGCTCTTTTTGATACCATTGGTGAAGTAAAGGATGAAATAGAAATTGTCATAAAAAATGATGCACAGCCTTATATACAGGCAGCACCGAGAGTGGTCCCTTTGCCTTTTCTAGGTAAATTGGAAGCAGAATTAAAACGGTTGCAGGAATTGAAAATTATTGTGCCGGTAGAGGAGCCTACTTCTTGGGTTGCACCTATAGGGGTAGTCCAAAAAAATGACTCGGTAAGGATTTGTTGTGATTTTACAAGGTTAAATAGGAGTGTATTAAGATCTCATTTTTCCATACCAAGGGTAGAAACTACGTTGGTCAAACTGATAGGTTCGCGGGTTTATTCAAAACTAGACGCAAACTCTGCATTTTATCATTTAAAATTAAAGGAAAGCTGTCAACATTTGACAACCTTTATAACGACAATAGGCCGGTTTAAATTCACACGTTTGCCTTTCGGAATTTGGTGCGCGCCGGAATACTTCAGTCAAAAATTCTCAAAAATTTTAACTGGGTTAAGAGGAGTGGTACACCATATCGATGATGTATTGGTTTTTGCGGAATCAATGCCGGAGCACCATAAAATTCTAAGGGAGGTTTTGGAACGGTTTAAAAGGGAAGGTATATCCCTAAATAGGAAGAAATGTATGTTTGGGGTGTCGTCAGTTCCATTTTTGGGACATACGGTTTCGGGAAACGGAATTACTATAGAAAAGGGTAGAAGCCATTTCTAAATTCAAAAGACCAACCAATAAAACAGAACTTATGCGGTGGTTGGGCATGGTAAATTTTGCTGCAAAATTTATCCCAAATTGATCAGAAATTCTAAGTCCTGTTACGCAGTTGTTGAAAAACAATGTAACGTTTGTATGGGGTGACATACAAGAAAAACTTTTGAGAAAATTATTCGGGTATTACAAGAAGCGCCATGTTTAGCATACTATAATCCAAAAAAAACTGTCATTGTTAGCGCGGATGCTTCCTTATACGGTATGGGAGCTTCGTTAATGCAGGTACGAGACGACCAAAATAAAGAAATCGTTGCTTATGCCTCACGAACTTTAACTACGAGTGAGCGCAGGTACCCGCAGATAGAAAAAGAGGGGTTAGCACTAGCATGGGCGTGCGAACAATTTTCGGAATACATTACGGGTTTAGACAGGATAATCTTGGAAACAGATCATCGTCCCCTTTTACAGGTGTTTGTGACTAAAAGTTTGGATGACCTAACTGGACGTCTACAACGGTTCAGAATTCGTGGGTACAGATGAACTTGAAAAAGAAGCGGAAGCACACGTATCATTTATTATCAAAGGGCTACCTATCAAAGATGAATTTTTACTAGAAATTCTGAACGAACAGCAGCAGGACTGAATTTGTAAAAAAACTAATTCAATATGCCACGTCGGAATGGCCAGAAAAGAGTAAGCTGGAATCGGAAATTTTGCCGTATTATCAATATCGCCACGAAATTTCGGTTAGTGAAAATTTTCTCTTAAAAGGAACTAGGATTATTATACCATTCTCCTTACAGCTAAATGTTACAAAGTTTATTCATCAAGGCCATCAGGGTATCACGAAAAGCAGGGAAAGGGCTAAAACCTCAGTTTGGTGGCTAGAGTTATCAACGCAACACATTTGATAAAAAATTGTCCTAGTTGCGTTGAAGAAAGGTCAAATATAAAAGAACCTTTTGTTAAAGATGAAATTGCTACGAGAGCATGGTCGAAAATTTCAGCTGATTTATTTAAATGGTATTTGATTGTGACAGACCACTATTCGCGGTACTTTGAAATTTTCAAATTCCATAATTTATCACAAAATATAATTATAGGGAAAATGAAAGAATTATTTTCACGGTATGGCATTCCTGACATTATTAAGACAGATAATGGTCCACAATTTCAAACGGAGTTTAAACATTTCGCTTTAGAGCTCAATTTTAAGCACATCAGTTCAAGTCCTTATTTTGCCCAATCTAACGGAGGAATAGAGGCGGCACTAAAGGTTGCAAAAAACTTAATCAAAAGAATGATGCATGGCGTTGTTGGCTTATAGAACAACACCTCTCGAAAATGGATTCTCTCCAGGAGAACTTTTGATGTCTAGAAAATTAAAGAATACATTACCTCTATTGCCTAGTAAGTTGCAACAAACTATAGATACACCAATGTCGGTTCAGATTGAGGAAGAAAGGAAAGTGAGGCAGGGTACAAATTATGACAAACGTCATAGAACAAAACAATTGTCAGATTTATGTAGTGGTGAGAGTGTTTGGGTAACGGATTTACGTTGTTATGGACGGGTTATACGTCAATTAAACGAACCTAGATCTTATGAGATCCAAACGAGTCGTGGGATATTTGGAAGGAATCGGTGGCTTTTAATACCGGCACCATTCGTATCTCATCCTGCTCAGGAAATTCAGCATGAGTCAGAGGTTACCCCAACAGTGTTACCACGTATCGAAACACCCAATACTGTAAATCTATAAATAAGTACAGGGAATGAGAAAAGTGAACCTGATAATTCAGGTGAGAATGAAACACAAGTAAGGGCGCCCGAGTAGCTCATTACGGAACGCCAAAGACCTTCTCGTAATATTAAACCGCCGAAGTGGCTATCAGCTTATGTTAAATAGAAATGCATAAACTTAAGGGAAGGGATGTTGTATCAGTAGGTTAAGTTAGGGATGGAAGCCACAGCTTTTGTTATAGTGAGGTTAAGATGACACACATTATTAGTTAGATGTTAGTAATCTAGTTATGTATGAGGCTGTAGGGGTTTGTTAATTAAAAATAAAGGATAGAGATTTTTCATAATAAAACAGAAGGTAGCTTTAATACTCCTGAGAGGCCAATTATTTCTTGGTAACTGGTTGTCGACGACGATCACCATATGGCCAATTCCTAAATTTCTGTTTTCTTGAAACCACCTCGTTCTCTTCGTCAAGGTAGGCAAATACTCACATAACCATCTATTCCAAAACTGTTCGGCTAATACTTGCGTTAGTTTCCACTGTGTTCTTAAATCCCGAGTTCTTTCTTCGAAAACTCCTGAGACTTTGATTATACTAGATCAACCGATTATAAAATGGTTTGGGGTCAAACTTCCAACATTTTCATTGTCGGATGACATAAGTAAGAGATCTACTATTTACTGTTTGTTCAATTTCGGGCAGTAAGGTAAGAAGGAGTGTTGTTTATTTTAAAATGGTGCCTACGGAACTTTTAACTGATCGCACCATTCGTTCCCATCATAGGACTAGCTGGTGTATGAATTTCTATCCAGTTTCTTGACTTAGTAAAAATTATTTTACCATTTGTTTATCTAAGTTTTCTGTAGCTTCTTTAAGTTCTTTGGAGGCACCTTTTTTTTTGGTCCATTATTACTTAGTATTATTTTTGGTTGTACTCTTCTGGATATGAATCTTCTTAAGGCAACAGTACTAGAGTCTGTGGTTAGATCGTCTGCCAGTTCCAGGTGTATTGCTCTTACAGAAAGGCATGTAAATAGGACACCATATCTTTTCTCAATCCTACGATCAATTTTTACATTATAGGGATCAAAATAGTATATATCGACAAACGTAAATACCCTTTGCGGTTTCTCCAAACGATACGTTTGTAGTTGTCTCATTTCTGGCACTCTAGGTTGTGCCTTTCTTACTCTACAGAAAGTACAACTTCTACAGATATAGGCAACAACTTTTCTGGCTTGAATAATCCAAAATTTTTGTCTTGGTTCATTTAGCACCAATGACACTCCTCCATGGATAGTCTTCCTGTGATAAAATGAGATAATTAATTTTGTGACTTTGTGTTAAGCGTGTAGGATAATAGCTCGTTTTATTTCCATAGTGAAATGTGGTGATTTGTCGATTCTTCCAGAAAGTTTGATTAATCCGTTTTCTATACAAGGTGGTAACAGATACAACTTACTCTGCTTCGGTATTGGCTTGTTACGTTGTAAGTTGTGTAGTTCCTCTCTGAAGCAATCATGTTGAATCTTCTGGTTCTACAAATTTTCAGCACAAAGTATGTCTTCAATAGTTAGTTCTTTCTGTAATGACTCCTCCTTTTATCTGTTTTATAAGTATTTATAAATTGAAGTACGTAAGCCAAACAATTTCCTCCAGTTGGAAAATTTCGCAGAATCTGGTAAACACGAAAATTGTTCCACTTGTCTTGTTGCAAACGTTCTCTCTTGTCCTGTAAAAATCTTATCAGAGGTTTTATGGAGATTCAGAGGAAAATTTAAGACATTATGTACGGATTCCTTTTGAGCCCTAACACTATTTGTACTTCTAAACTTATTCCATTGCTCGACAATTTTTTCTCTTCGGTCCTTTTTTGAGGGGGTACATGTGACATTACTTTTTGTGAGTTACCCACCCAGCTTCTTAAGTCAAATCCTCCTCGTTCGTATATCATAATGATTTCATCAATTAGTTTTATTGCTTCTTCCTGAGTACTTACACTGCCTAAGTAATCATTCATGGAATGTTTATATACAACGTGTTCCAGATAACATTTCCAGCATGAGGATATCGCTTATTATAAAAGATATAGATTTGGTTAAATTAGATGAATTACTCCTAAGGATTACTGAAATTGTAGGACACTCTCCAATTTCCAAATTTCCATGTATTTTAAGACATGGCAAGAAAAAGAAAAATGTCAAATTTCTTTTTCTTGTAATATCTTTTTTGTTATATTAGACAAATTTTATTTGCACTTTCTTAAGATATTTTTTATGCAGAATTTAAATATCAATTTGGATTTTTATTTGCACTTTCTATTTTTTAAATTTTAAATTTCTCTTATGGAACGACAAGTCGGCTTTGAAATAATTGATCGTGTTTTTTTATCCTCTTTACAATGATATAGCATATGTACTATCTATTTTTAAAAACAACAAAGAAAATTTAAAAAAATTTTATTAAAGACTCTAACAAAAAGCAGGCCGTGAAACATAAAAACACAATCGAATGTTATGGCACTTAAAAATTATTCGTTCCAGAATATTTTTGTGTCAAACACGGCTTTATTTACTAATACTGAAAAGTTTGATATGTTGAGTTGTTACATCTTGTCTCATAAAAACAGTTTAGAAGCTGAACGGATGTACTTGAGGCTGTATCCTGAAAGAAGGCAGCCCAGTACTCGTACGTACAGAAATTTGGTAATTAATTTAAAAGAATATGGTTCATTTTCAAAACCTACTAGAAATCCGAAATTACGGAATGAAGATGCAGAACTAAATGTATTACAATTCCCCAGGTTAACTTCGCGGCCGCACCTATTTCATTCCCTATTTGTTTGCCCTTTGTGCTCGTGTATTTAACATGTTCTTTGCAATTTAACCTGTTGTCTATCAGGACGCCGAAATATTTAATAAAAACTTTGCAGCGAATTCTTTCGTTACCCAACCTAAACGATGGTTTTTGCTGGTTTACCGTGAAATACCCCTTTCGAGTTATTCGTGTTAAATTCTAGTTTAAATTCGCGTCCCCACGCGAGTGTTCTTTACGCTTTTTAACCGTTTATATTGGGCGGACGTTGAGAACAATAACGTGTCATCCTTCGTAAGCTATTCGGCTGCATTCCGGTGGCAGTCTGGCTCTAAATATGGTGTAGTATACGATCTTCCGATATACCGGTCAGGTACAGCTTCCCTGTGGACATCCGCATTCTACCCACCTCATCGCAACCCCGTTGGGCAGTTGATTAAATTCCGGGGTAGTCGGAGTCTCTGCATCTCCCATCTTATCGCTGGAACCCAGGCGCTGTCGAAAGCGCCCCGGATGTCGAGCGATACGACGACGCAGTAATCTCCCCTCACTTTGGCCGCTTTAACTTCATGGATTACCTTCCGTATCGCGTCTATGGTGGTTTTTCCCGCGCTCAAGCCGAATTGATTCGGTTTGAATCCTCCCTTGGCTTTAACTTATGTTCTATACGCGTCGCTATCATTCTGACTTTTCAATTCAATATATGTTTATTATGCGCTAATCGATATTTTACAAAACTGTACTTTATCGACCTTCCTCCAGGTATAAAATCAACGCCCTGTAGAAATGCTTACATTCCAAAGTCATTAACGATGCTCCTTAACTAAGGCAGGGAAGGGACTTGCCGAGCTTCGGAGTTGTGTGAAACCCTGTGCGAATCATCCTGAGCCAAATTAAAAACACACTGCTCCGCTTGCCTCCTCCCTCGTGTTGACTTTGTTAAGATGTTGTAGTCGTCGCCGAGGCGGCGGCTCCCTCATCTGTACTCATCCTTTAATTAAGGACACCACAGGTATGTACGGGCTATTCCCGTACCCGCCCTATGTCGTATTGTCTAAGATCACATCTGTACGTAAGCTAATCCTACGCCCGTTACTACCTTATCTTTAGCTAAGCTAACGGACACTAGCGGACAGCTAGTGGTAGCTGTCCGCCAGATAATCCGCAATTATTCTGACTAGTGGTGAAATGGCCGACGGAAAAACGGCCGGTCGCGAAACGGATGCGGCGAAAGGGTCGTGGTTAAACGGTTTCGGCAAAGTGGCTGCGGCGAAACGTCCTATCCCGTGCTAAGCATTACACAATTTCAAGTATGAGTGTTTATAATAATAATGTCCTTAGCCAAAAAAACCAATTAAAAAAGTCAAGTGTTTAATATGACCTCTATTGGCAGTTAATCACTTGTGGCTTTTAGAAAAAAAGACAATTCATGGAACGCTTTTCGTATTCGAGCAATCAAATCTCCTTTTGAAGCTACGGGTGTAAAACAAACACTTTTATTCATTACTCCCGAAGGTATAAATGTAATGTAAGTCGGGAGACCTCACCGGCCGATTCTATGGTACTGGACGTCTCATAGATCTATCTACAAACATTTGAGCCAGCTGTTGGACGCGAAATGATATTCTGAGCACGAGTAGGCTAGCACATTTATTACATTATCTTCAATTGAAGTAATTGACTTTGGTAAAATTTTTTCTGCACTAATTATTTTCACATTTTAGGATTTTTTTAACTTGTTCTGCTCATTTGTGGCAAATTGGGATATGCCTCATTAAAAACTGCACATATCCTTTTTATAATCCCATTGCAACATCTTCACATGGAATTACATGATTTTGGTTGATTACACAAAAAAACAGTAGATAACATATAAAGTTAAAGAAATAGGAATGGGGAATCTTATATGGTTCGAAATTTTGTATCAGAATATTGAAAAACATACGGGATGTTCCATTTGAATAAAACTACTTACTAAGGTTTGGATTGGGCTAAACTCGGCATTAAACTTCACCAATCTATATGTAATTAAGCCACTTTAAAAGAACGGATAAGTAGCTTAGGGATCCATCTACTCCTCCTGTGAATATTGCCGATCCACCTTTCTTACTGTAAAATACGGATGCTGTTAAATTGACTACTGTTTCTTTTAATTAAAAAAGAAATAGTAAATATTTTAAGAACGGTTAGCTTTAGAAATAGGAAAACTTGATGAAGCCTACCTAAAACCTTAAGTAGAACGTCAACATCGAGTATAACCGAAAGTGGTACGGACGTCATGATTTTACTTGAGTAGGGCATGCCCGAAAACACTGTTGTTCAAATTTTCAAAATACCAATATACTGTCTCTAAAAGAATTCTAATGTGCCGCCACAATGAGACACCCTGTATATCCATTCTTATTTTACTATATGGTGTAGATGGTATAGTGGACAAAGGAACATGTAATCATTTTGTATAAATTTTATAAAATTTTTTATAAAATATTAAACATTGCATGCATTGTATTATGTTGCGCACCTTCACAAACGTTCTGCATATATAATGTTAATTTTTTTTACAGTTAAACAGAAATACTGTTGTTAAAAGATTCGTGTCTGTATTCCATAAATGGGGAAAACGTAAAAAAAGGATATTAATTAATTTATATTAATTTATTCATAAGTAAGTCGTAATGTATAAAAATAGTAGTAATGGCATTTTTTGTTTTATACAAAAATAATTTGTTATATCTAATCAGTCTATAACAGAACCTTTCATTTTATTTTCGCCAAGGAACTGGACCTCCAACTCCTGGTACAGCTAATGGTGCGTGAATTGGAGCTGGCAATGCATGTGGTAAAGGCGCAGGGAATGCGTTAGGAAGAGGCGCCGGAAAAGGATGAGCGAAAGGTGCTGATAAAGGAGCTGGAAGCGCATAAGGCAACGCAGCTGGAATTTCGTGTGGGAAAGGAGCAGGTAGTGCATGCGGTAAAGGTCCTGGTAGTGAATGAGCCAAAGAGGCTGGAAGTGCGTATGGTAATGGGGCAGGCGCAATCGCATGAGGTGCTGGTGCAGGAAACGCATGTGGTAGAGGTGCCGGCACTGCATGAGCTAATGGCCCGTGAAAAGCTGGAAGTAAAGATGGATGGACTGAACGGGCATGAGGAAGTAGTGCAGGTGCTTCTAAGACTGGTGCTGCGTGTACTAATGGAGCTGACAAAAATTTACTAAATACATTTACACTTGCAGCAAAAGGTGGAACGTTGTAAGGAACTGCACGAGTGTAACTAACAGCTGGCGCATAAGCAGGTGCGACCACACTTGCCGTCACGCAGGAAATTATATATGAAAGTATAGACAAACATATCTGAAACATAAAAATACACTGTACTAACAGATATTCACAAGATCACTATATTATACCTGATTTTTAAACATTTTCACTAAGTTAAAAAATTAACTATTAGAATAGGTTGTAATTACACAAGCTTGAATGTATACGGTCAAGGTAGCTCTAGATTATATAGTGAAAGACTTACCCCCAAAAATTAACACTTCTAAAGGAAGTAAAGTGAAAATTGTTATACTAAACGATATTGTACGTGACTTACATTTTTAAGGAGTATTCATTTTCGTTAAACGTGATCAACTTCATTGATTGATGTTACACAACTCTTTATATGCCTTAATGTAATATTGCTTCGTGGTATACCCTTTAAATTAACATAATTTACCAAAATACTTTTTAATTGTTTTCGCCATAACCGGAAAAATTTTAAAATTAAACACATACCTGGTGATATTATAGTACAAATCTGATTCACTGACGCTGAAGATTGGTTCAATTTTATGCTTTTATTTATTAAACATACGTAAGGTAATATTTTGTACTGTTAAAATAATCTAATTACAGTAAATTGTGTTTTGAGAAAAACAGTTTATTCTGTCATATATCTTCTTTTGTTAAAAATTGTTCTTTATTACAGATTATAGGTACTGCAACATCTTGTTTCAAGACACCTTAAACAGTTTTGGAAATCATCTTTGGTGAGTGATTTCAGTCGAGTTGTCTTCAAGCGTCTTCAATCTCCTCTACATTATCATACAGTTTTCCCTGCATGATCGTTTCTATTTCAGGGATGTCATAAGTCACTGAGTGATAAACCAGGAAAAATGCCTCTTGGGAATACATCGTATTCTTCTATGGCAAAATCTATAGATTAAGAAGGAACGTGCGACATGTGCAATGTCGTGATGTAGAACAAAGCCATTCGCTCGTTTGTACGATCTTTTTCAAAGCACATTTTTCCGACGTGCTAGCAGCCTTTTATAATATTCCTAGCTTGCAATTGTACCCCTAGACACGCGTTCAGCATTATTTCCAAATTGAAAAAGGAAATCAGCATCACCTTGATGTTGGATTTCTATTGTAGTGTTGTTTGACTCAGCAGAGCGATTTTTACTTGGGACTCTGAAGATTGGTCTGAGAATCATAACCATAGACCCACAATTCATCTTGTGTTATAAGGCTCCAAAAAAACTTTGGTACTCACACGGTTCACGTTTAAATTATTTGCTCAATTTGTTGTAACAAAGAGAACGAGATGTGTAAATGAACAACTATTTCTCTAATAGTCAATGTTTTGTCCCATTGCACTCTTCAGTTCAGTTCTACCGCATACCGGTCTTACCTCATTGCAATCGTCTCAAAACCCTTCCGAAATCGTTCATTCCAACCATCTTCAGGGATACGACAAATTTAGCGTAAAGTAACATATACATTTCATGCTCTTTACAGGTTTAAAACAAAATCTGGTATTGAATAGTTCAAAATTCACTTTTGTAAGGAGTACACTGAAAATTAAACTAATAAACCGATCAATGTGCAACTTGCTAGTTTGATCAAAGAAGGTTGCGAGACTGTGTTCTAAAGCGGAAGTCACAATGATCCTTATAGATACAGAAGTGTGGCTAAAGTCGCAGAATTAATTTATAACACATCGTAATTTTGCTATACTATGTTGTGTACCAACACCCGAGCGAGATAACTTGAAATTGATAAAAATGTTATTAGAGGAATTAGACTTCGAATTAAAGAAAAAAGAAAATGGTTAACGGTTTTCGTTGCTATGCTGGAATAGGTCAGCCAATAGGCAAAACTGTAAAAACAAGAAGAACAATTAATGGAAGGGGACGTTTAAACGTTCATGTCACATAAAGGTTAATGGAAGTATACGTCAACTTGTATAAAAATATGGATAATATAGCTTAAGCATTCTCAACCATATCTGATTAACATTTAAAGTTTTTGGGGTTAAAAATTAGAGAACTTTATAAAAAAAACCATGAGCATTAAAATTATAGTTAAATAACAAATCTACGTATAAAATTTATCGGTATTCAGATAATGGAAGAATTTCAACAAAAACTTCAATCCCAACTTCTTAATTTTTTGCCGCCAAATTAATTGCCAAATCACAAAAATGTATAGAATGTAATTTATTTGTAATTTTAAGATCAATACACCAGTATTTTTATGTCAATGAAATATGTCGCTGTTCGAAAATATTTGATAAAACCCGAAAATGCCCCTATTTCAATCCCACTCTACGCCGCAGTAATTCCCCAAAAACCTTACCAGCTCCAGGAGAAATAAAATAAACCTCCAATACGAAATTTCAAGTACGCACGCTTTATAGTATTGGAACGATAGTGGATACTTCGTAAAACATAAATACACACACACGCACATACACACACGCGCGCGTACGCACACAAGCACGCACGCACACAATCATACTCGCACGAACACACACGCGCACACGCACACGCACACGCACACGCACACGCACACGCACACGCACACGCACACGCACACGCACACGCACACGCACACGCATAAGCACACGCACGCCCGCATGCACGAACGTGCGCACCCACGCAAGCAGGCACGGACACACGTAGACATACACGCGAGCGCACACACAAACACACACACACAGATAGACACAGACACATACAGACACACACACACACACACACACACACACAGACGCACACACAGACACCACAGACACACAGACACACAGACACACACAGACATACACAGACGCACACATACAAACGAAGACACACACAGACACACACAGGCACACACAGGCACACACAGGTACACACACGCACAAAAAGCCATACACAGACACACACAAAGACACACAGACGCTCATCTTCACACACCGACACACACACACACACAGACACACACAGACACACACACACACACACACACACACACACACACACACACACACACACACACACACACACACACGACACACACAGACACACACACACACACACACACACACACACACACACACACACACACACACACACAGACACACACGGACACACACGGTCACACACGGACACACACGGACACACACGGACACACACGAACACTAATTAACACACACGGACACACACGGACACACACACACAGACACACTCAGACACACCTACACACACAGACACACACGGACACACTCAGACACACAAACGCACACAGACACACAGGCACATACAGACCCACACAGGCACTCACACACACAGACACACACACACAGACAGAGACAGACACACACACACACACACACACACACACACACACACACACACACACACACACACACACACACACACACACACACACAAACGCACAGATACACAGGCACATACAGACCCACACAGGCACACACACACACACACACAGAGACACACACAGACACAGACAGACACACACACACACTCAGACACACACACACACACACACACACACACACGACACACACAGACACACTCAGACACACACACACACACACACACACACACACACACACACACACACACACACACACACACAGACACACACACACACACACACACACACACACACACACACACACACACACACACACACACACACACACACACACATACAGACACACACAGACACACACACACACACACACACACACACACACACACACACACACACACACACACACACACACACACACACACACACACACAGACACACGCGGACACGCAAGCACACACACGGACACACATGGACACCCACAGACACAGACAGGCATGCACGGCCACAAACGGACGCACACGGACACACATGTACACACACACACACACAGACACACAGAAGCATACACACATACAAACAGAAACACACGGACAAACACGGACACACACGGACACACACGGACATACTCGGACACACACGGCACTCACGGACACACACGGGCACACACGGACACACACGGACACACACGGACACACACGGACACTCACGGACACACACGTACACACACGGACACACACGGACACACACGGGCACACTCGGACACACACGTGCCCACACAGGTATACACGAACACACGTCCACACCGACACACAGACACACCGGACACACACGGACAATCACGGACACACATGGATACACATGGACACACACGGACACACACTCACAAACATGGACACACATGGACACTCACCGATACACACGGAAACACACGCTCTCTCATGGACACCCACGGACACACACGGACACACAGGTACCCACAAGGACACACACGGACACACAAGTACAAACACGGACACAAAGGGCACACACTGATATGCACAGACACACACTGGCACACACATACACAAGTAGAAGAGGGGCACTTGCGCCGCCATCTTGGATTTTGACGTCATTTGACCTTGGGGATTTCCCAAGGCCTGCCACGTGGTTGACCACTATTTGACCTTGAGAAAGTTGTTTACCTTGAGAAACAGATTTGCCTTGAGAAACAGGTTTACCTTGATAAAGTTGTTTACTTTGAGAAACAGGTTTGCCTTGAGAAACAGGTTTACCTTGAGAAACAGGTTTAGCTTGAGAAACAGGTTTACTTTGAGACCAGGGGCTACGCGGGAAGTATGAAATTGTGGTTTCTTGTCATACGAGAGCTACCTGTAGGTCCTGGTGCAGCGCTTGGGTTGTTTTATGGAAATTCTTGTAAGATAAATGTTACATCTAGGACCTGGTGTAGCGCTTGGGGCTGTTTTTAATAATAAAGATGTTCTTGTAAGATAAATGCTATCTCTAGGACCTGGTGTTTCGCTGGGGTTGAAAATAAATGCTACCTCTAGGACCTGGTGCAGCACTGGGGGTTGTTTATAGAAATTCTTGTAAGATAAATGGTATCTCTAGGACCTGGTGCAGCGTTGGGGTTGTTTTATGGAAATTCTTGTAAGACACGTTCTCTCTCTCTCTTCTCTCTCTCTTCTCTCTCTCTCTCTCTCTCTCTCTCTCTCGATTCTCTCGCTTATCTCGCTTCACACAACTATTTGCCCGCAAGGCATTTGTCTATTTAAACGTAGCTCTTGGTGGAGTATCTGTTAGTATCGTTTAGCGATTCAAGATGGAAGGTCAGTTTAAGCACCCCTTTTCGGCTATAGTTGCAGGTCCGTCGGGATGTGGGAAATCGTACTTTATCGTTGATTTTCTAAAACATATCGAAACCGCTTGCGATACAACTTTTGAAAAAATTATCTGGTTTTACAGTGAGTGGCAGCCTTTATTCAAAGATCTCTCTGTTGAGTTTCAAAAGGGTTTACCTGATATGGAACAGTTTGATGGGGAAAAACCTGTCTTAATAATAATTGACGATCTAATGTGTGAAACTAACGGCTCCGTGGTTGATATTTTTACAAAGGGTTGTCATCATCGAAATCTAAGTGTGTTTTTCTTAACACAGAACATATTTCATCAGGGACGTGGACAGCGCGATATTTCTCTCAACACACATTACATAATTTTGTTTAAGAACCCACGTGACAGAGCTCAGATACAGCATTTAGCAAGACAGATTTCGCCAGACAACCCAAAATTTTTAGAAGCCGCGTACCAAGATGCTACCTCAAGCCCGCACGGGTATTTATTGTTCGATTTAAAACAGAATACACCGGATGTGCTACGTTATAGAACAAACATATTCGGGCCTCAGGGTATCTGCCAGGTATATATAGCGAAAAAAGGGTTTAAGTCTCACAGTCATAAAGATTACATCATATATGATGGCTGACGTTTTAATCGAGAACACTGATATCCTACATGCATTAGCCAGATTAAGTAAAAGTCAACGTGACGCTTTATTGAAATGTTTGGATAGTAAACAGGTAGAGTGTATTTGCGAGTGTGCACATAACACTTTAAAAGGTCGTGTGCCTCTGTCAGCTGATCAGAAGCAGCGACTCTCTCAACATAAGCACACTTTAAGACGCTTGGCACAGCGAGGCGAATCTATAAAAAAGAAGAAACAGTTTCTTGTACAGAAAGGTGGTGCATTTCTACCACTCCTGTTAGGACCATTACTCGGCGGAATTCTGGGTAATCTGTTTCAATAACCATGGACCACACTCTGAAGAAGATGATTATTCTACCGATGGACTTTATACAGCGCTTACAGACACCAGATGTTACACAAAACAACATTTTAACGCAGCTGGGTAACGATATGGATAAAGTTTTAAAAACTAAAATGACCGACCATGACAAATGGCAGCAATACAACCAAGTTCTTCAAAGGTATCTACACTTTTCCAATCAGTTACGTCAGCCCACCAGTATAACAATAAGCGGTGACGATGCTGCATGATGTTAGAGGTTTATCGCAACGCAAAGGTCTGACAGACGACGAGATAGTATCAACGCTTCCTCCTTCATATAAGAGAAAAGGTGCGAATTTGTTACATATACTGAATACGAACAGTGATGTTTTTGGGATAAAAGGGGCACTGTCACAATAAAAGGCGAGATCATACCACACTCCAACATTATCGATCTGGTTCACGAGACGTTAAGAAAACGAAAAACCACAAACCCGAGCGGTTGGCGTCAGTTTGCGACGTACATTAAAGAGATAAATATACCACGAGCGTTTATCGGAGATACGCAAAGGTATGATGTTCCTGTATTACCCAACGTTGAACGGACCCTCACAACTATAGGTGAGAATTACGATGCTGATAGTGAAACGCGGGAAACTCCGAGAAGAATCTCTCAAAGAAGAAGAAGAAGAGGACTTTCACTAGATTGGGATTCGTGGCGTTCATAACATGGATGCTGTATACTATGATCCCTCCCACCCAGCAGGGTTCGCTGGTATAACACCTTTAACTAATGCTGTAAAGGGTAGATATGGTGAAGTAAAAAACTGGTTGCGGACACAGGAAGCTTATACAGTACATAAACCAGTCAGAAAAAAGTTCCCACGAAATAAATATATTGTGAGTAACCTTTACGAATTGTGGCAGGCGGATCCAATACCCCCTCACCCCGCTAGTATATGGATAGGCTTACCAACTCAGATGTTTGTTTATTGCGACATCGTTGAACCGCAAGTTGTGGGTGATGTTTTATCTCCGCTTATGCGTATAATAAATATTACTTCAGAAAACTATGCTTACGGTGGTTATAAAGATGTGGTTTTCTCGCCTGCACACTACATACCGGTAATGACGCGGGAATTTGAAAACATCGAGATTAATATAAAAACAGATACAGGTGCTGCAATGCCATTTGAGTTTGGAACGTCGTGCTTGAAGCTACACTTTAAGAAAGTACAATAATGGTTTGCCCTTACCAGCAATATTACATGAATCAGGCCGGTAACGGTATCGGGTCTATTTACAGAGGTGTGCCCTATCAACGCGGTCATGGGATAGGGAGCTGGTTAGGCGGTATATTTAGAAGTATAATACCGTTATTTAAGTCTGGCGCAAAGGTTATTGGTAAAGAAGCTCTTAGAACGGGTGCTAATATTCTTGGTGACGTCATAGAGGATCGACCTATTAAGGATTCGTTTCAAGAAAGATTTCACGAGGCAGGTAGAAACCTTAAGCGTAAAGCCGACGAGAAAATCGATAAAATGATGGAGGGTTCGGGTTATAAAAGAGTACGTCTGGCTGATAATAATCAGTCTCGACTGAGAGTTGTTGCTAAGAAGAAGCCTGCTTACGACGATATATTTTCAAGATAATGGCTTTTCTACATGCCCAATCGTGTGAATGCGTCAAGTCCGAATTGGATTTGTTCGCTTTACCAGCGACGCAGACAAGTATCAAGAGCGGTGAATGGATATTTTACAAACCTTTATCAGCTCTGAGTGATGACGCCCCAATAGAATTTGTAGTCCCCGGAAATGGAAATGATTATATAGATTTAAGTCAAACTATGCTGTACATTACAGCTAAAGTTCCAAAGCATGATGATACAGCACTTACAGACGCTGATGTTGTAGCACCGGTAAACAATTGGATGCATTCGCTTTTCTCACAGGTGGAGGTTTACTTAAATCAAAAGATGGTGTCACAACCAAACAATACCTACGCCTACCGTTCATATATCGAAACGCTGCTAAATTATGGAAAGGAGGCCAAGAGTTCACATCTAGGATGTACCTTATGGCACAATGATATGGCTGGACAGATGAATACGTTGGGAAACGCTAATAACGGTTTCTCGAAACGTCAAGCACTTGCGGCTACCGGGAAACAGATAGAGATGATTGGTCACGTGCACTCGGATTTATTTAATCAAGAGAAATTTCTCATAAGTGGTGTTGAGTTAAAGACTAAATTTGTACGATCAAGAGATACCTTTAGTCTAATGGCGGTACACGCTTCAAATTACAAGACGCGAATTATAGACGCTAGTTTACTGGTGAGACGTATGCGAATCAATCCAACTATTCTAATCGCGCACGCTAAAGCTTTAGAAACAACAGCCGCAAAATATCCTGTTACAAGGACCGACGTAAAAGTGTTAACTATACCTGCAGGCATACAGCGAAAATCATTGGATAATGTTTTCCTGGGTCAGTTACCTAAACGATGCATCGTAGGCTTTGTAGCAAATAAAGCCTTCAACGGTGACTACCCTCAAACCCGTTCAATTTTCATCACTGCAATATTAACTACATGTCATTATATATTGACGGACAACAAATTCCTTCGAAGGCCTTACAACCGGACTTTACAGCTAATGGTTTATACGTAAGAGCGTACCACACTTTATTCTCTGGTACGGGTATTCATTTTTGAATGAAGGTAACGATATATCAAGAAGTGATTATCCCAACGGCTACTGTTTAATGGCCTTTGACCTAACACCTGACCTGTCTGCAAACGCTAGCACGCACTGGAATTTAGTTAGAAATGGGTCCCTTCGGCTGCAAGTCGGGTTTGAAGAAGCGCTCACCGTAACCGTTAACTGCTTGGTGTATGCAGAATTCGATAATGTGGTCGAGATCGATAAACATCGGAATGTCGTTGTGGATTTTAGCTGTTAAAAGTGGTAACTCTAACCTGCAAAGCTACAGTGTACAGCAGCAACCGATAGAAGATGGACGTATACTTGGACATGCAAGGGTTTAGTGGTGTTAACAACGAATTCATACCTAAAGAAATTGCCGTGGTTACAGATCACGGACGTTTATCGTTGATGCTCATAAAACCACCACGAGGCTACTTTATATCTGGATCCATGTCACGACAGATAAAATTTATGGAAGATAATTATCATGGGTTGAAATGGTGGTGGGGCCATGTACATTACAACAATTTCCGCGGGGAGCTGATGAGAGTGTTGCGCCCATTTAACAAGATTCACGTTAAGGGTAGTGAAAAACAACAGTTTTTAAGGTTTCTTAACAAACCAATAGTAAACCTGGAGGAGAGTGGTTGTCCGTCGATTAAACAGTTGAAAAAGGAAGCAAAAGCGTATAGCTGTTTAAGCCATAATATCACTGAGCCTATGTGTGCACTGGAAAACGCATTACTACTACAAGACTGGACACATGCCAATTCCAAAGATGTATGCGGTACAAGTGTTGAGATGCTTGAAATCGATCCCCAGCCACAAGAAGAATGTGTTTCGGCTTGTATGTGCTTCTAATCAATTACCGAAACACGCACCTCGACCGTGTGCAATTATCGTAAACACGGATCCTGCAAACAAGCCAGGTCAGCATTGGACTGCTATCTACATTGACGAGAATGGCAATGGCGAGTATTTTGATTCCTTTGGGCGAGCACCGCAAGGATATCATTTACATTTCCTAGAGAAGAGTTCCATATGCTTCGTATATAATAAAAAAATTCTGCAAGACTATCATTCGGATGTATGTGGCTTTTATGTCTTAGTGTTTCTATATTTTAGATTAAATAGTTTATCAATTATTGGTTTTGTAAAAAACTATTTTAGTACATGTTTAATCCTAAATGATGAGATAATTAAAATATTGTTTAATGTCTGTTACCCAATAATTCCATTCTGATAAATAAAAATATTTTTAGTACCTTAATTGTTTTAATTAAGAATTGCGTAATACCTACTGTTTTTTCTTTTAATTCGGCATGTGTGTTTTTAAAATATCGTGTTATATAAAAATTTATTATTTAATGTTTTTTAAAAGAAATTATTTATATTATATTGGTAATCAATTTTAGACTATTATATTTAACCGTGTTATATAATTACAATTGATGTGTGGTAATTAACTTGCTAAAGCAAGCATAATTTAAAACGAATTAACTGTCACCACTGAAGTAAAACAAAAAGTAATTTTTTAAAATCATATTTGTATACATGAATGTAGCAAGTAACAATTACAGATCTTATCTTATTTTTAAAAATAGGGTTATTATCTTCACAAATAGTACATATCAGATTAAGCTACAGTTTATTTATATATTGCATTCGCTGCATTTTACAAAACAATTTTATCATACGATGAAACTCATTAAAACCATTGTAATTAACTATTTGAATTTAAATAATGAGTAGTACATTCTAAGCGTCTTTAAATATCAAAATGGTCTTATTGTATTTTCTTTTAATCCGACTATAAATTTTTGGAATAGAAAAAATATTTTGTACTTTTAAAAGAGACCTTCAAAAATAAAATAATTCAAAGAGACAGTCAAAGTGAATGCGTGTTTTTACATTCTAAATGAGGGGTAAAACCCTATTAGCTATAACTTAGAGATGACGTCAGAGCTTCAATATTTTAAATAGTGGATTCAGGTACGGTAAAAATCAGACGATCTCAAATTGTAGAAGTCTTCATTACTATTAGTAACAGGTTTGGTGAGACTGCCAGCTTGGTTTGAGATCCCAACACTTCCTTGAGGTGTACAAGTCTTTTTTATACCATAGCAAATCCGTTGAGACTGACGGTTTGCCTCAAGGCCATCATTATTATCTTCTCCGTGAGGACCAGATGCAATCTCTGTATTTATTAATACAAGTTACGATTTCGGGTAATTCCTTAACATTTTTTACGTATGTATGTATGTATGTTTAAGGTCTTTATAGTATTATTTTTTGATTAGGATATGATAAGATAAGGTAGTGTTGTACAACGTATACTGTGTCACATCCAAAAATAATTTTTAAACCCCATCTTAAAAAACACCTTTATGAATGTTCTACAGGCAATGCATTTGATTAGTAAAGCTTATAGAGAACATGTATAAGTCATAAAGTACAAACAAATCCTAATTAGCTAAGCAATATACCACCTATTACAGAAAAACGCTCGCTGCTCCTCCTGATGACTCAGCAACAAATCTCTGCTTAACCCTGAAATATGCCGATAGATAGTGTTACCTTTATTACAGAAAATACTCATTAGCCCACACCCCTGCTAGATGGCACCACAAAACAAATCCCTGATTAACTCTGAAATATACCACTAGGTAACGCCACCTTTATTACAGTAAATACTCGTTAGTCCACACTCCTGCTAGGCGGCACCACAAACAAGCTCTGTCTTACAAGTTAGCATTAGAGTCCTCGTACTATTTCCCATCAGAGGTTCAGACCTAACACAAGACCCTGTCTTACAAGTTAGCAATAGGGTCCCTTATTCAATTTTCAAATTTTCAGCGAAGCACCAGGTCCTAGAGATAACATTTTATCTTACATCTTTATTATTAAAAACAATCCCCAGCGAAACACCAGGTCCTAGAGGTAGCATTTATCTTACAAGAATTTCCATAAAACAATCCCAAGCGCTGCACCAGGTCCTAGAGATACCATTTATATTACAAGAATTTCTATAAACAACCCCCAGTGCTGCACCAGGTCCTAGAGGTAGCATTTATTTTCAACCCCAGCGAAACACCAGGTCCTAGAGATAGCATTTATCTTACAAGAACATCTTTATTATTAAAAACAACCCCAAGCGCTACACCAGGTCCTAGATGTAACATTTATCTTACAAGAATTTCCATAAAACAACCCAAGCGCTGCACCAGGTCCTACAGGTAGCTCTCGTCTGACAAAAAACCACAATTTCATATTTCCCGCGTAGCCCCTGGTCTCAAAGTAAACCTGTTTCTCAAGCTAAACCTGTTTCTCAAGGTAAACCTGTTTCTCAAGGCAAACCTGTTTCTCAAGGTAAACAACTTTCTCAAGGTCAAATAGTGGTCAGCCACGTGGCAGGCCTTGGGAAATCCCCAAGGTCAAATGACGTCAAAATCCAAGATGGCGGCGCAAGTGCCCCTCTTCTACTTACACACACACACACACACACACACACACACACACACACACACACAGACGCACATACACACAAACACACACGCACACACACAAATCTTCGTCAAAGCTAGAATTATCTGTGTGTGTGCGTGTGTGTGTTTTGCATGCTTGAGTGCATGCTTAATATCATACGTAGGACCTGTATGTGTAAGTGGGTGCCTTCGTGCGTTTGTACGTTTGCGTATATGTGTATATGCGTGTGTATATGCGTGTGTATATGTGTACATGTATGTGTGCGTGTGTATATGTGGGTGTTTGTTTGTTTGTGTGTGCGTATGTGTTTGTGTGTGTGGGTGGGTGTGTGGGTGTGTGTGTGCGTGCGGGTCTGCGTGTGTTTGTGTGTGCGTGTGTGTATGTGTGCGTGTGCGTATGCGTGAGTGTATATGTGTGCGTGTGCGTGCTTGTGCGTGTGCGCAAGTGTCTCAAATTCATCGTTTGGGTGGCTAAGTAATCGGTTCCCCCATTTCTTGTTTGAATTTCAAACTAACCACCTCGGACAAGTTTTAGTGCGATTACGTTTATTTACATAGTCTGCACATTTATTTTTGTGACAACCCATACTCTGCAATAATAAATTGCGTTGCCAAGGTTTAATGCTAAAAATAGGATAAGTTATGCATGTTGCAATTCTGAAAATTTGCTTTTACCTGCTCTGCGTGTTTGTATAAAATTTTTGAATATATGTGTGGGCTTACCATTATGGTTAAGGCACAGTGCGCTTTAGTAAATATTGACACGTAATCATTAAGTATCGTACATTTAAGTTTGAGATACTTATTTAGACTATGGTTTGTACGCATGTATATGTAATCTAACAAATCTTCGAATTGAGATACCGATTAGGTCTAAATGTTGTGGCTTATACTTGCTAGTTGATTCTTATTGAATATGATTTTAAACCAAAGCCCACATAAAGGATTATAGAGCAAAATATTTGGCCTAATTCAAATTGGTCAGAACCTCGCTATACAGGGTCCGCCAATAGTGCGTGGACGAAGCTTTATGAGTGTATACAATATCGTTTTCAAAATTATTTATTGCAGGATTGTGTGGGATCTTTCGGGTTACAATTAGAAAATATTTTCGCAAAAAGTACTACTCGTATACAGGGTATTACAAACAAAGTTATATTTTTTTAATTGGAACATACCGTATATTATTATAAATTTGGATTCCCTGGTTAATTTTAAGGGCACTTTATTCACTATATGAGGTATCTTAAACGCGCAATTTAGGCGCTGCATTCCATTTTTTGAAACTTTAGAGGTTGAAAAGAAAAATTGTAACAACCGTATGGAGAAATATGTAACACAAAAATTTTAATGGTTGATTCGTCATAGACTGTGCTACATAAAATCGTAAAAATAGTACTATTAACTTATTTAATTTTCGAGATATCGTAATGCAAAGTATAAGATTTTCAATCATAGATAACTTGATTTTTTTAAATGGAAAGGTATACATTGTTTTACATTGTTAGATAGGACATTTAATTACATTTTTTTATGATATAACATTGTTGGTATTTATGTTTTGCCGTTTTTTGGTAATCCAGCTTTTTTACTGAATTTGCAAAGTTTAAGATTTTTAATCGTAGATAACTTGATTTATTTAAATGGAAAGGTATACATTGTGTTACATTGGCAGATAGGAAATTTAATTACAATTTTTTTGATATAACATTGTTGGTATTTATTTTTTGCCGTTTTTTGATAATCCAGCTTTTTTACTGAATTTATCGATTTTGGAAGAAAATAATATTAAATTAAATGTTCAAATTGTCGACCACGCTGATTTAGACAATACTGAATTCTTTTAATAAAAGATGCTTCAACCCGATCTAACATATTAGGAGTAATTGTAGCAAAAACATTTCTAATTCGCAATTTCATATTCTCAGCAGTTGTTGGTTCTTCCTCATATACTTTATTCTTTACAAAGCCCCAAAGAAAAAAATCCAATGGAGTTATATCGGGAGATCTAGCTGGCCAAGGTATCGGTGCTTGTCTTCCTATCCAATTTTCGTGAAACGTCGAATTTAACCACTGGGTTACAATTCTGGCATGATGAGGAGGTGCCCCGTCTTGTTGGAAAAACATACATACCTCTTCTTTGAGCCAAAGGTACATTCTCCAATAAATGATATAATTCGTTTTCTAGAAGATTATGATATTCTACCCCAGTGAGTGTGCCATTGAAAAAAAAGGACCAACAATAGTTCCGCCGAATATACCTGCCCAAACATTCACTGACCATATTTTGAGAGACTAACCGAAATTGGTGTGGATTTTCATTTGAATAAAAATGAAAATTATGTCTGTTCACAAATCCATTTCGATGAAATGTACATTCGTCGGTAAATAATATCCCCTATATAAAATTTTCGTTCGCATTTAACTGTTGTTGAATCCACTGGCAAAAATTAATTCGATTTTGAAAATCTTGTTCTTTCAGCTCTTGATGTAATTGTACATGATAGGGGTGAAATTTATTTTTCTTTAACGTTCGTCTCACGGAAATTTGGCTGATTTCTAAATTGTCACTTAATTTCGGAATACTGGCGTGGGGGTTTTCAACTGTAGCTACAAGTACACGAAATTCATTTTATTCATTTGTAACAACTTTAGCTCTTTCGTTTTTAGGATATTCAACACTTCCAGTACTTTCAAATCTTTCTAAAAGATTGCGAAACGATTCTTCTCTTAGTTGTCTTCGATCAGGATAACGCTGCCCGTAGATTCGACAGGCCAATAAACAATTTTTGTTTGATTCTCCAAGCACAAATATCATGTCAACTAATTCATTTTGCAAAAAATTACTCATTATAATTCTTAAATAAACGTATTACGTATATGACGTTCGTAAAGTTAAGCGTCAAACATTCATACTGCAATAAAGTAATTAACTCAGTTACGTTTGAACATACACGCGAAATGACAAAACAGATACTATTGCTGAATTTTGTTTCTAATATTCTTTTGTTTTGATAGCTTGATGTGATTTAAACAATTATACATACATATGTAAACCTACGAAAATCGACAAATTCGGTAAAAAAGGTGGATTATCAAAAAACGGCAAAAAATAAATACCAACAATGTTATATCAAAGAAATTGTAATTAAATTTCCTATCTATCAATGTAACACAATGTATACCTTTCCATTTAAAAAAATCAATTTATCTATGATTGAAAATCTTAAACTTTGCATTACGATATCTGGAAAATTAAAACAGATAATATTACTATTTTTACGATTTTATGTAGCACAGTCTATGACTAATCAACCATTAAAATTTTAGTGTTGCACATTTCTCAATATGGTTGTTACAATTTTTCTTTTCATCCTCTAAATTTTCAAAAAATGGAATGCAGCGCCTAAATTGCGCGTTTAAGATACCTCATGTAGTGAATAAAGTGCCCTTAAAATTAACCAGGGAATCCAAATTTATAATAATATACGGTATGTTCCATTTAAAAAAATATAACTTTGTGTTGTAATACCCTGTATACGAGTACTAATTTTTGCGAAAATATTTTGTAATTGTAACCCGAAAGATCCCAAACCATCCTGCAATAAATAATTTTGAAAACGATATTGTATAAACTCATAAAGCTTCGTCCACGCCCTATTGGCGGACCCTGTACATATATAGATATGTCCAAAAAACTCTCTGAATCAAATTTAGTCATGCCAAATTTTGAAGAAATATAATCCAGGTCATTCGAATAGATGAAAAATTTATTTATGAGCTATACCTTGCAGGACAGCATTCTACACACAATATGTCGGTCAATTTATGTTTTTGGATTTATAAGCTTACCATCGTTTGGGACAAAATGGCCAAGAGCGATTTATTCAGCAAATTCCTTGAGAAAACAGGCAAACGCACTCTCTTCAACGGAAAAACCATTTTGGCTGCAGTTTTTGGTCAAAGATGCCTAAAACCACCAGTCTATACGCCAATTTTGTTGAGAAAACTACCAAACTCATTGTTTCGATGGACAAGAACTGAATATTGTGGCCTAAAGGCGTTAAAAATAGTTTAGGGCGGAAATATATTTAAGCACTACTTGTATTAGAAAATCGATCAAACGCGTTGTCGGGTGGATAAGAAGAAGTTTTTATGATTTTGTGGTATTCCGTATACTTTAGTTACAAGGCTTGTCTTGACAGGGAAGAACCAAATATTGTCTTTTTATGGTGGTGGTTATTTGGGACCAAGGAAGCCCTGAAACTATTTATTTATTATTTTAGTTAGAAAAACATTCAAACGCATTGTCTAGCTAAAGGAGGATAAGTTATGGTTTTATAGTATTGAGCATCTTTGGGAATCAACTTGGAAAAAAAAGTTATTTATTCACCAATTTCTTTGGTAAAGCATTCGAACGTGCTGCCTCCGAGTGGAAAAACATGCTTTTATTGTTTTAGGGTGCCACTAATAAGCGGCCAAACGTATTGTCTCGAATGGGCAACATTTCAATATTGTGGTTTACTATTTTTGTCGCACAAGTCAAAGGAAAGCAAAAAACTATTTGGCTATTTTGTTTGAAACCACAGATGTTTGAAATGTCTAGACAAATCGCCAAAAACATATGGTTTTAGGACGCTGGTTATCATTTGGGAAACTATTTAGTTACAAACCAATTTTATTGTGTCATTGCCCAAAAGTATTGCATGGATGGGCAATATCTAAATATTGTGGTTTTACGACGTTGTTCACTTGAGTCGAAAGAAGTCGGAAACTATTTATTTACCAATTTCGTTGGGAAATTGGCAGTTGCTACGTTAAAACCGCTCGGCCCAATTAAGGTGTTGAAAACATCATCGCACCTGAAACTACAGTGCAGTAAGCAAAGCAACAAGACTTGCCCCCTGAAATTGAGTAGCAAAAGCTCACATTTGTATATCAGCGAAACATATGGTAACGATGTAACACTGAGTACAAACTAAGAGTGGATCAGCGGTAACACGATATACTTAGCATTCGGGAAGTAATAAGTTCGATTCCCGTTACAGTCTGCTCTGTATTTACGACAGTAGTATTAAATCATTAACTACACAACTTAGCATTAGAGTAAATTATATTATGCGCCCAAATCCTCAAATAAAGCTTTATTAAACTACTTTATATCTAAATGCAAATTATTTACGTATAGTGCTTTCATAACTAGTTTGTTTTAACCTTTGTACAAAAATTGTGTTTTCAATAAACGCTAAAAACGTGGTGACATTTTGCGTGCGTAACCCATTCATAGTGCCCTTGTATACATTTAAACAGGTGTATTTTAGACGCAAATTCACTACTATTTAAAACAATTTTTCTGACACCCGTTTCTTGCATAACCATCCATAACCTATTTAAACTTTGCTAACGATAAATAAAGTATGCCAATACTCTAAAAGTCAAGCATTCTATTTCATTTCTAAGGTATTAGTATGTTCATGCCATTTACTTACAACTTTATACAATTAAGAAACCCTTCGATAAATACTTTGCATACAAAACCATTTCTTTAAATTTAGAAATAACTGTATACATAATGTGATCTGTAATCGTTATGTAAAGAGTATTTTAAAATCAACTCATTTTGTACTTTAAGCACGTATCAAGACGAATTTATACCTAACAGTAAGCAATAGTTGCACTATATTTCACACTATTACTGACTTACGCGACGATTTTTGTATATAAAACCCAAATGCTATTTACATCAACATCAGTTTCAAGTGTAAACAACTCCAGTTAACAATTATACAGTCAGAATGAACAATATCGTAAGTATTGGAAATTGAATTTTCCCGTTTTAATTTTTATCAATTCAGGTATTTGTGTTTGTCATTACTACCATTTGTGGTGCATTCGCCGCCCCAAAGCCAAAACCTTCGGGAGTCGCAGTTGCTCCAGCCGCTGCAGTTGTGGCGGCACCAGCAGTTGCACAAGCATACGTGACAGCACAGAGTTCTCAAGTTATTGCTCGTAATTACAATGGACTAGCTGCTCCATTAATAGCTGCCGCTCACGCACCAGTAGCAGTAGCCGCACCATTTCGTACGGCCCCTTACGTTGCATCAGCTCCATACGTTGCATCCCCCTATGTAACTGCACCATATGCTGCAGCACCCTTAGCCGCTGCTGCCCCATACGTTGCTTCTCCATACGTTTCTTCTCCATACGTTTCTTCTCCATACGTTTCTTCGCCATACGTCGCATCTCCATATCTTGCCGGCTCTCCGTATGTTTCTGCTCCAGTAGTAGCTCGTTCACCTTACGTTGCAGCACCTGCGGTCGTAGTTTAAAATTTTGTTTTACATAAACTTTTATACATTGTAAATACTGATAAATAAAAACATTAAATTTGAATTATAATCTTGTTACTGTGTTATTACAAAAAAGTCCAGTTGTGCTCGACAGCAACAGCAGAACTTTATGACAATTGAACCCATCCAATCCGATACTATTTATATTTTCTTTAAATAATTGTGGTCTTTAACATGCGTAACATGCTAAAGCACTTGAGAATACTTGAGAATTGCCAAGAGATGCCTATGAACGCTCACACAAATTTCTTCCATATGGTATGTGAGCATAAAACAGGAAGCAGGAGGATCATTCTAGAGTTTAGAAGCCGTCTCGAAGAACGTGCGTTGCGCCCATTTGGCACGACATTATACAGCATGGGTAATTTATAAGCGATTCGCTACTACTCGAATACGGTCGACCATACCGAGAGCGCATTGGGAAGCCAGAGGTGAGAATTATATTCTACATGAAGCCGAATTTGAGCCTTATATAGCAGAAAGAGTTGTCCGGAGGTTAAGTATTGCTGCAGACCAAAGCTTATTGTACGAGAAACTGCTGTAGTAGCTGACAGAATATCGTCAACCCATTTAAAGTCGTAGGGTCTAAAGACTTAAGATCTGAAACATTCATACTTACCGCAGGAAACGGTGGATCCCTTTGGCGGACACAAACCAACGCTGAGTTTTATTAGCATTAAATTTAACTATATTATTACTATTATGGGCAGACTTGATATGGGCTTCTTAATATTCGGTTGATTTACTGAGCTGGGTAAAGGCAGCCTCTCACCTTTCTCCTTATCCTTAAATCTATTCTCATCCTTATTCTTCCTTCTCGCTCTCGCCGCCTTCCTATTGAATTGAAAGCTCAAAATTAAAAATTAAAAAAAAAACAGGTGGGTGTGGGTACTAGGGTAATAAATACCAGATGTAAAATCCTGCCGCATTCGGATGTCTGGGAGGGCAAGGCCCCAGCGAACACGGTCATCGAATGTACTCACTTTCTGATCTACCATTGCAGCATCCGCGATATAAGGACTAATCTCAATGCTGTTCATTAACATCTTCAACCGTTGCAACCTGACATATTTTTTCTATCTGCACATCACGTCTTCCCTGAAACCTCCGATTCGCCGGCCTTAAAATTTACCCAATACAATCTTTAGCCTAACTTTCAATACAAAGGAGGCGTATGTGCTTATCTCAAGTATAACATCGCTTTAAACATTGTGGTGTTAAATTTCTAAATATTCTACGGTTGCAATTGTAGGTCTCCTAATGACAGTAATTTGCAAAACTCCTTCGATTACCTTAGTTCGATTGTAAACTGAGCTGCTGGCCACTCGAACTTACACATAGTGATTTTTAGGCAAAATTTAAAGTTAAATATTTTCAATAGGAATGCAAATTTTTGAACGCGGCTTGCAAATTTTAAGAGCTAGTTTTTTTAGGATTAAGCTGCATGACGTATATTTATCGTAGGACCATAGGTTTATTATATACGGGGTGATCAATGAAGTCATGGAAAAAATCAAAAAGTTTGTAAAAATTTGGGTAGCAAAATATCTGAAATGCTATAGCTTGGCATTGCATTAACGGTTCTTGATGATTTTTGCGGATTTGGAATCCTTGTTTCGGACATAACAGTGAAAAGAACATTAAATAAGAACAACTTGAGGTGAGAATTTGTTTTTAAAAAAAAAGAAGGCGTCGTACCCTACGTATTTGTTTATTGTCGACCAGGTATAATGTGTAAACTTCAACCCTCAAATAAAATGCTTATACCATCGAAAATCTACGTGAAACAAGGATTCCAAATCCGCAAAAATCATCAAGGACCGTAAATGCAATGTCAAGTTATAGCATTTTAAAAATTTTGCCACCCAAATTTTATGTTGAGTAGTGTGTGCAAGGCCTAAGGGTCTTAATCCAAAAACTGACAAAAACTTCTAGATATATTGATGTTACCTTGGTAACGAACCATATTGCAACGACCAAAAAAATTTTTTGCGGAAATCTCACTCATGCAAACTTTTTGATTTTTTGCATGACTTCATTGATCTCCCCGTATATAATAAACCTATTGTCCTACGATAAATATACGTCAATCAGCTTAATCCGAAAAAAACTAGCTCTTAAAATTTGCAAGCGGCGCTCAAAAATTTGCATTCCTATTGAAAATATTTAACTTTAAATTTTGCCTGAAAATCACTGTGTAAGTTCGAGTGGCCAGCAGTTTATATTCTGTCTCAGTTTCCATCTTGTGATAGCTCCATCCAAGGGGATTTCAATGTTCATAACTCTAATTCGCTTCAGTTTTTAGTCACTATTAATCCTGCTTGTCATAGTGCAACAACATTTGCTATTTCATGTGATTTCAAACTAATGCTTTCTGAACCTATAACAATCCCTGATAACCCTAATCATATTTCACAACTTCTAGATCTCTTTCTTACATCATACACTCTTGTTTATAAAACTTCAGGTTTTTCTTTCGTTCTAAACATTTTCTAATTACAAATAACTTTCTCTGTCCCTAATTCACCTGTTGTTCGCAACACTAATAGTACCTTGTGGTGACTAAATACGCTAAATGGAATGATTTAGAGGACTTCCTATACAACCTCTCCTTAGCGGAGGATAGTTTTAAGTCGTCCTCTTTCAGTATCTGAAGGCATCCTCAAGGGCATGCGGTTATATATTCCCAAAAAACAAAATCGCGTAGGTCATTCCCGTTCACAACTCCGTTTCAATAAGCCTTTTGTGGATGCAATATCTTTGAAAAATTAACCTTATATTAACTGCAAACCTAATGAAACGGTCGAGTCATGCAGACTACGTAGATGCTAGAAATTCCTACAAAAGTGTTATGACTAAAGCTAAAAAGTTGTTTGAAAAACAAACATCCAATAAGGTAACTACATCTCCTTTGGGCAGTAGTAAATTTTAGTCTTTACTTAAAGCCTCCAGTAAAAACTTTGGTACATCTTCAGTCCCCCATGAGACCTTTTGACAGATCTGTGAGTGTGTGAGTGTGAGTGTGTGAGTGTGTGAGTGTGTGAGTGTGTGAGTGTGTGAGTGTGTGAGTGTGTGAGTGTGTGAGTGTGTGAGTGTGTGAGTGTGTGAGTGTGAGGGTGTGTGAGTGTGTGAGTGTGTGTGGTGGGTGTGTGTGTGTGTGAGTGTGTGAGTGTGTGAGTATGTGGGTGTGTGAGTGTGTGAGTGTGTGAGTGTGTGAGTGTGGTGGGTGAGTTTTTTAGTGTTTTAGTGTGTGAGTGTTAGGGTTTTGGTGTGTGAGTGTGTGTGTGTGTGAGTGTGTGAGTTTGTGGGGTGTGTGAGTGTGTGAGTGTGTGTGTGTGTGTGAGTGTGTGAGTGTGTGAGTGTGTGAGTGTGTGAGTGTGTGAGTGTGTGAGTGTGTGAGTGTGTGAGTGTGTGAGTGTGTGAGTGTGTGTGAGTGTGTGAGTGGTGTGAGTGTGTGAGTGTGTGAGTGTGTGAGTGGTGTGAGTGTGTGAGTGGTGAGGTGTGAGTGTGTGAGTGTGTGAGTGTGTGAGGTGAGGTGTGAGTGTGTGTGTGTGAGTGTGGTGAGTGTGTGGTGAGTGTGTGAGTGTGTGAGTGGTGAGTGTGTGAGTGTGGTGTGGAGTGTGTGAGTTGTGTGTGGTGTGAGTGTGTGAGTGTGAGTGTGTGAGTGTGAGTGTGTGAGTGTGAGGTGTGGGTGTGTGAGTGTGTGAGTGTGATGGTGTGTGAGTGTGAGTTGTGAGGTGTGAGTGTGTGAGTGTGTGAGTGTGTGAGTGTGTGAGTGTGTGAGTGTGTGAGTGTGTGAGTGTGTGAGTGTGTGAGTGTGTGAGTGTGTGAGTGTGTGAGTGTGTGAGTGTGTGGGTGTGGTGTGTGAGTGTGTGAGTGTGTGAGTGTGTGAGTGTGTGAGTGTGTGAGTGTGTGGGTGTGAGCGTGTGGAGTGTGGTGTGTGAGTGTTGAGTGTGTGAGTGGGTGGTGTGAGTGTGTGAGTGTGGTGAGTGTGTGTGTGTGATGTGTGGTGTGTGAGTGTGTGAGTGTGGAGTGTGGTGGAGTGTGAGTATGTGAGTGTGTGAGTGCGTGAGTGTGTGATTGTGTGATTGTGGAGTGTGTGAGTGTGAGGGTGTGGAGTGTGTGGTGTGTGAGTGTGTGAGTGTGCAGTATGTGAGTCTGGTGTGTGAGTGTGTGTGTGTGTGTGTGTGTGTGGTGTGGAGTGTGTGAGTGTGTGAGTGTGTGGGTGTCAGTAAATGAGTGAGGGTGTGTGAGTGTGTGAGTGGGTGAGTGTCTGAGTGGGTGAGGTGTGAGTGTGTGGTGTGTGGGTATGTGAGTGTGTGAGTGTGTGAGGTGTGAGTGTGGTGTGTGTGTGTGAGTGTGTGAGTGTGTGAGTGTGTGAGTGTGTGTGTGTGAGTGTGTGAGTTGGTGTGGAGGTGTGTGATGTGGGTGTGATGGTGAGTGTGTGAGTGTGTGATGTGTGAGTGTGTGGTGGTGAGTGTGTGGGTGTGGTGTGTGAGTGTGTGAGTGTGTGAGTGTGTGGAGTGTGGTGTGAGTGTGTGAGTGTGTGAGTGTGTGAGGTGTGAGTGTGGAGTGTGAGGTGTGAGGTGTGAGTGTGTGAGTGTGAGTGTGTGAGTGTGTGGTGGTGGTGAGTGTGTGGTGTGGTGTGTGAGTGTGTAAGTGTGAGTGTGTGGGGTGTGGGTGTGGTGTGTGAGTGTGTGAGTGTGTGAGTGTGTGAGTGTGTGGTGTGAGTGTGTGATGTGTGTGTGTGAGTGTGTGAGTGTGTGAGTGTGTGAGTGTGTGAGTGTGTGAGTGTGAGTATGTGAGTGTGAGTGTGTGAGTGTGTGAGTGTGTGTGTGTGTGAGTGTGTGAGTGTGTGGAGTGTGCAGTATGTGAGTCTGTGAGTGTGTGAGTATGTGTGTGTGTGTGTGTGTGTGGTGTGGTGTGTGAGTGTGTGGTGTGTCAGTGAATGAGTGAGGGTGTGTGAGTGTGAGTGGGTGAGTGTCTGAGTGGGTGAGTGTGTGAGTGTGTGGTGTGTGAGTGTGTGAGTGTGTGAGTGTGTGAGTATGTGAGTGTGAGTGTGTGACTGTGTGAGTGTGGAGTGGTGAGTGTGGGTGTGTGAGTGTGTGAGTGTGTGGTGTGGAGTGTGTGAGTGTGTGAGTGTGTGGTGTGTGAGTGTGGGGTGTGTGAGTGTGTGGTGGAGTGTGTGGGTGTGGAGTGTGAGTGTGGAGTGTGGGTGTGAGTGGTGGTGAGGTGTGAGTGTGTGAGTGTGTGAGTGTTGGGTGTGTGGTGTGTGAGTGTGTGAGTGTGTGAGGTGTGAGTGTGTGAGTGTGGGTGGTGTGAGTGTGTGTGTGTGTGGTGTGAGTGTGGAGTGTGTGAGTGTGGAGTGTGTGGGTGCGTGAGTGTGTGATTGTGTGATTGTGGAGTGTGGAGTGTGGAGTGTGTGAGTGTGGAGTGTGTGAGTGTGGAGTGTGAGTGTGTGAGTCTGTGAGTGTGTGTGTGTGTGTGGAGTGTGTGAGTGTGCAGGTGTGTCAGTGAATGAGTGAGGGTGTGAGTGTGGAGTGGGTGAGTGTCTGAGTGGGTGAGTGTGTGCGTGTGTGGGTATGTGAGTGTGTGAGTGTGTGAGGGTGGTGTGGGTGTGTGGTGTGGAGTGTGGGTGTGAGTGTGTGGTGTGTGTGTGTGTGTGTGGTGTGAGTGTGAGTGTGTGGTGGGGTGTGTGAGTGTGTGAGTGTGTGAGTGGTGAGTGTGTGATTGTGGTTGTGTGAGTGTGTGGTGTGGGTGTGTGAGTGTGGAGTGTGGAGTGTGTGAGTGTGAGTATGTGAGTCTGTGAGTGTGTGAGTTGTGTGTGTGTGTGTGTGTGTGTGGTGTGTGAGTGTGTGAGTGTGTGAGTGTGTAGGTGTGTCAGTAAATGAGTGAGGGGTGTGTGAGTGTGTGAGTGGTTGAGTGTCTGAGTGGGTGAGTGTGTGAGTGTGTGAGTGTGTGGGTATGTGAGTGTGTGAGTGTGTGAGTGTGTGAGTGTGTGAGTGTGAGAGTGTGAGTGTGAGTGTGTGAGTGTGTGTGTAGTGAGTGTGTGAGGTGTGAGAGTGTGTGAGTGAGTGTGAGTGTGTGACGTGTGTGAGTGTGTGAGTGGTGAGTGTGTGAGTGTGTGATTATGTGAGTGTGTGAGTGTGTGAGTGTGTGAGTGTGTGAGTGTGTGAGTGTGTGAGTGTGAGTGTGTGAGTGTGTGAGTGTGTGAGTGTGTGAGTGTGTGAGTGTGTGAGTGTGAGTGTGAGTGTGAGTGTGTGAGTGTGTGAGTGTGTGAGTGGTGAGTGTGTGAGTGTGTGAGTGTGTGAGTGTGTGAGTGTGTGAGTGTGTGAGTGTGTGAGTGTGAGTGTGAGTGTGTGAGTGTGTGAGTGTGTGAGTGTGAGTGTGAGTGTGTGAGTGTGTGAGTGTGTGAGTGTGTGAGTGTGTGAGTGTGTGAGTGTGTGTGAGTGTGTGTGAGTGTGTGAGTGTGTTGAGTGTGTGAGTGTGTGAGTGTGTGAGTGTGTGAGTGTGTGAGTGTGAGTGTGTGAGTGTGTGAGTGTGTGAGTGTGTGGTGTGTGAGTGTGTGAGTGTGAGTGTGTGAGTGTGTGAGGAGTGTGAGTGTGTGAGTGTGTGAGTGTGAGTGTGTGAGTGCGTGATGTGTGAGTGTGTGAGTGTGTGAGTGTGTGAGTGTGTGAGTGTGTGTAGTGTGTGAGTGTGTGAGTGTGTGAGTGTGTGAGTGGGTGAGTGTTGAGTGGTGAGTGTGTGGGTGTGTGGTGTGTGAGTATGTGAGTGTGTGAGTGTGGTGAGTGAGTGTGTGAGTGTGTGAGTGTGAGTGTGTGAGTGTGAGGTGTGAGTGTGTGAGGCGTGAGTGTGTGATTGTGTGAGTGTGTGAGTGTGTGAGTGTGTGAGTGTGAGTGTGTGGTGTAGTGTGAGTGTGAGTGGTGAGTGTGAGTGTGTGAGTGCGTGAGTGTGATGTGTGATTGTGTGAGTGTGTGAGTGTGTGAGTGTGTGGTGTGTGAGTGTGTGAGTGTGAGTGTGAGTGTGTGAGTCTGTGAGTGTGTGTGTGTGGTGAGTGTGAGTGTGCAGGTGTGTCAGTGTGAGTGAGGTGTGTGAGTGTGTGAGTGGGTGAGTGTCTGAGTGGGTGAGTGTGTGGGTGAGGGTGTGAGTGTGTGAGTGTGTGAGTGTGTGAGTGTGTGAGTGTGTGAGTGAGTGAGTGTGTGAGCGTGTGAGTGTGTGTGTGAGAGTGGTGAAAGTGTGAGGTGTGAGTGTGTGAGTGTGAGTGTGAGTGTGTGAGTGGTGAGTGTGTGATGTGTGATGTGTGAGTGTGTGAGTGTGGTGTGAGTGTGTGAGTGTGTGAGTGTGTGAGTGTGAGTATGTGAGTCTGTGGTGTGGTATGTGTGTGTGTGTGTGTGTGTGTGGTGTGTGAGTGTGTGAGTGTGTGAGTGTGTGGGTGTCAGTAAATGAGTGAGGGTGTGAGTGTGTGAGTGGGTGAGTGTGGTGGGTGAGTGTGAGTGTGTGGTGTGGGTGAGTGTGGGTGTGTGGAGTGTGAGTGTGTGAGGTGTGTGTGTGAGTGTGTGGTGTGTGAGTGTGTGAGTGTGGTGTGTGAGTGGTGTGAGTGTGTGTTGTGAGTGTGGAGTGTGTGGATGTGTGAGTGTGTGAGTGTGTGAGTGTGTGAGTGTGTGAGTGTGTGAGTGTGTGAGTGTGTGAGTGTGTGAGTGTGTGACTGTGTGAGTGTGTGAGTGTGTGAGTGTGTGAGTGTGTGAGTGTGTGAGTGTGTGAGTGTGGAGTGTGAGTGTGTGAGTGTGTGAGTGTGTGAGTGTGTGAGTGTGTGAGTGTGTGAGTGTGAGTGTGTGAGGTGTGAGTGTGTGAGTGTGTGATGTGTGTGAGTGTGTGAGTGTGTGAGTGTGTGAGTGTGTGAGTGTGTGAGTGTGAGTGTGTGAGTGTGGGAGTGTGTGAGTGTGTGAGTGTGTGGTGTGTGAGTGTGTGAGTGTGAGTGTGTGAGTGTGTGAGTGTGAGTGTGAGTGTGTGTGTGTGTGAGTAGTGTGTGAGTGTGTGAGTGAGTGTGAGTTGTGAGTGTGTGAGTGTGTGAGTGTGTGATGTGATGTGTGAGTGTGTGAGTGAGTGTGTGTGAGTGTGTGAGTGTGTGAGTGTGTGAGTGCGTGAGTGTGTGAGTGTGTGAGTGTGTGAGGTGGTGTGAGTGTTGAGTGTGTGAGTGTGTGAGGGTGTGTGGAGTGGGTGAGTGTGTGAGTGTGGTGAGTGTGTGAGTGTGTGAGTGTGAGTGTGTGAGTGTGTGAGTGTGAGTGTGTGAGTGTGTGAGTGGAGTGTGTGAGTGTGTGAGTGTGTGGTGTGTGAGTGTGTGAGTGTGTGAGTGTGTGGTGTGTGAGTGTGAGTGTGTGATTGTGTGATGTGTGATGGAGTGTGTGAGTGTGTGAGTGTGTGGTGTGGTGTGGGTGTGAGTGTGGTTGTGAGTGTGGTGTGTGGTGTGTGGTGTGGTGTGGTTGGAGTTGTGGTGTGGTGTGGTGTGTGTGTGTGTGAGTGTGGGTGTGGGTGTGTCAGTGAATGAGTGAGGGTGTGGTGTGAGTGGGTGAGTGTCTGGTGGGTGAGTGTGGTGTGGGGTTGGGTGTGTGAGGTGGGGTGTGGGTGGGGGGGTGTGAGTGTGTGGTGTGAGTGTGGTGTGGTGTGTGGTGTGGTGTGGTGTGTGACTGTGAGTGTGTGAGTGCGTGGTGTGGTGTGTGGTGTGAGTGTGGTGTGTGTGTGAGTGTGTGGGTGGTGTGTGGTGTGTGGTGTGTGGTGTGAGTGTGGTGTGGTGTGTGGTGTGTGGTGTGGTGTGGGTGTGTGGTGTGTGGTGTGTGGTGGTGTGGGTGTGAGTGTGAGTGTGTGTGTGGTGTGGTGTGGTGTGTGGTGTGTGAGTGTGTGAGTGTGAGTGTGGTGTGTGTGTGTGGGTGTGGTGTGTGAGTGTGGTGTGTAGTGTGGTGTGTGGTGTTGATTGTGAGTGTGGTGGTGTGTGTGAGTGTGTGGTGTGTGTGTGAGTGTGGGTGTGTGTGTGAGTGGATGTGGGTGTGGTGGTGAGTGTGGAGGTGTGAGTGTGTGGTGTGGTGTGAGGGGTGGGGTGTGTGGTGTGTGGTGTTGTGTGTGAGTGTGGTGTGTGGGTGTGTGAGTGTGTGGTGTGTGAGTGTGGGTGGTGTGTTGTGTGTGAGTGTGGTGTGTGGGTGTGGTGTGTGGTGGTGAGTTGTGATGTGGATGTGTGGTTGTGGTGTGTGGTGTGGTGTGTGGTGGTGAGTGTGGGGGAGTGTGTGAGGTGAGTGTTGGTATGTGTGTGTGTGTGTGTGAGTGTGTGAGGTGGTGTAGTGATGGGGTGGAGTGTGAGTGGGGGTGTAGTGGGAGTGTGTGGTGTGTGAGGTGTGAGTGTGTGAGTGTGTGAGTGTGTGAGTGTGTGAGTGTGTGAGTGTGTGTGTGTGTGAGTGTGTAAGTGTGTGAGTGTGCGAGTGTGTTAGTGTGTGTGTGTGTGAGTGTATGAGTTTGTGAGTGTGTGAGTGTGTGTGTGTGTGAGTGTGTGAGTGTGTGAGTGTGTGAGTGTGTGGGTGTGTGAATGTGTGAGTGAGGATGTGTGAGTGTGTGAGTGGGTGAGTGTGTGAGTGTGTGAGTGTGTGAGTGTGTGAGTGTGTGTGTGTGTGAGTGTGTGAGTGTGTGAGTGTGTGAGTGTGTGATGTGTGAGTGTGTGTGTGTGTGGAGTGTGTGAGTGTGTGAGTGTGAGAGTGTGTGATTGTGTGAGTGTGTGAGTGTGTGAGTGTGTGAGTGTGTGAGTGTGTGGTGTGGTGTGTGAGTGTGTGAGTGTGTGAGTGTGTGAGTGTGTGAGTGTGTGAGTGTGTGAGTGTGTGAGTGTGTGAGTGTGTGAGTGTGTGAGTGATGTGAGTGTGTGAGAGTGTGTGTGTGTGGTGTGTGTGAGTGTGTGTGTGTGAGTGTGTGAGTGTGAGTGTGTGAGTGTGGTGTGTGTGAGTGTGTGAGTGTGTGAGTGTGAGTGTGTGAGTGTGTGAGTGTGTGAGTGTGAGTGTGTGAGTGTGTGTGTGTGTGTGTGTTTGTGTGTTTGTGTGTTTGTGTGTTTGTGTGTTTGTGTGTTTGTGTGTTTGTGTGTTTGTGTGTTTGTGTGTTTGAGTTTGTGTTTTGTGTGTGTGTGTTTGTGTGTGAGTGTGTGTGTGTGTGAGTGTGTGTGTGTGTGTGTGTGTGTGTGTGTGTGTGTGTGTGTGTGTGTGTGTGTGTGAGTGTGTGTGTGTGTGTGAGTGTGCGAGCGTGTGAGTGTGTTAGTGTAAGAGATTGTGAATGTGCGAGTGTGTGAGAGTATGAGTGTTTGTGTGAGTGTGAGAGTGTGTGGGTGTGAGTGTGTGAGTGTGGGTGTGTGAGTGTGCGAGTGTGTGTGTGAGTGTGTGAGTGTGTGAGCGTGTGAGTGTGTGAGTGTTTGTGTGTGAGAGTGCTACACAATCAAAATAATGAGCTATGGGTTCAGAAAGAGGGATGCGGTCTACTGTGGAAGTATAGATATGGTAGAAGGATGCTTGTTCTGTGTTGGTCACTCGTAAAAGCTGTAAATCTTTCTTTTATTTCCACGAAAGCAGTTTCAATAGACAAGGATAAGGCAGCACATGCCCTTGCTTATTCAAGTAAAACCTTAACAGTAATTAATTCAGATAAGCACACCGTCTCTAGCAATCAAGGTAGAAAAAGAAAGATATTCAAGAATGACTAATTTCTGTAAATAAACGATTAAATAATTCCTCAAACATAATTCAAAGAGGTTCACGGTTATCTTTCACTTAAGTGAATCTAGTTGACCGGGAAATAAAATTACAAAAATAAGGCGTGTTCCGCAAACTTTTCATCAAAATACGCTATTCAAAACGGGATAACACTCTTCAGAACTTCGTTGTTCAACACGTTATTCAGTGATACATACGAACTAAGAGAGGTTTAAATTCCGCCACCACTTGAACCTTTCGGACCCACTCAATGCACGACTTATTTAACGCACAGCTTGAAATCGAAGCTCTACCAGAATTCACTATTTTGAGCTTTACGAAACCTAATCAATCCCTTTACTAAAAATGTATTCAAACAATACCAAACTTAAAGTGGTTCATATCAAATGTTTGAATGTGAGTATCAGCCGCTTTCTGGTACTTTTGAAACCATCAATAGGATTCATTCCAGCTGTTCTGTGTTTACAATCATTATACTTTGCGTTTGCCGCACCAAAAGTATTGAGCAGCATTACGGTATTGTTTTTCTATATTAGTTTGTATGTTGGTAGATATTCGTCCTTAGTTAAGCTTAATTTAAATTTAACTTCTTCATTTCGTTTTGTTTGCAATCCGTTCGGTCCACAAATGTTTTGAGAAACAGTCATTGACCACCAATATGTACTTGTAGCCTTTATTCGGTATAGCGTAATGTATAAATTCGCCCAAATCAACTTGTCAAAGAGGTTAGAACCGTTTCATTACAGTAACTTTTTCAGATAGAACTGTATCGGTCATTGACGTACTGCTCGACTGCCAGTTATTTTTAATATACTTAATTTTATAACATTCTTGCGGTAGTACTTGAAGAGCGATTGCTTGTCCTTTAAATAGTGGGCTTGTGGGCAAAAATCAAGATATCATTTACGTATTATGTCACCGTGTGCAGGGTCTGCAGGATGTGTTGAACGGTTTTAATTCGAATTGAGTATTGCCGGTTTTATCAATAGAATTTCCAAATTTCCTATCTAAAGGTGGTATTGTATTGAACTTCACATGTTTATCACTATCAAGTAGTGCTGATAATTCAGAAAAAAAATTTAAAAGTGACTTATTGAAAAGTGTAAGGGATCGAGGTGGTACTTTCAGTTATTTTCTAATTTTTTGTCAAATTTTGTTGATATGCGTCTCGCACGAACCATTGATCTTATACAATGTGGAAAACGTCAAGTGTAAGTTTCAAGAAGGCAAGTGACACCAAGAACTACAGTACGACAAGCATACCATCGATTCTTACCGAATGGTGGATATTTGCACCGGCCTGGTTCTGGCCGAAGAAGTGTGTAAGCTGTTACAATGAAGCTGGAATGAAAGCCAGGAGACCTGTCATTGGTCCCGACCTTCAACCCAGACATGTTAGAAGTCGACTGAATTTTGCTCGTCTCTACTCTTATCAGAGTATTGAAGAATGGAAAGGAATTCTCTTCAGCGATGAATCGAAATTCTGTTTTTCTGGCGAAGGGTGCGTAAGGGTCTGGAGACGCCGTAAAGAAATATACTCTAAAGCCACGATGTTCCAAGTGCCTAATTATCGTGTATCAAAGTATTAATTTACTTATAAGGCAAAAAATTAGGCTTGTAAGCGTAATTTTCGCTATAACTACTTTCCGACAGGGACAAAAAAAATTTTAGGGACTCAAAACAGCGCAGGATTGGTGTAGTTGATGTTATTTTTACTATAACTTTTTGTTCTATAGGGGTGTAAAGTTTTATTATAACGGGGCCTAATTATGGCGCAAAAAGATAAAAATAAAAGTTAGATTTGCCGTTGAAACTTATTTTCTTTGGGGATGCAAAATTTTATTTTAGCGGCGCAAAACAAAGCATAATTGATACGTAATTAGTTACTATATAAGAAAAAAGTCCGCAGCTGTGAAGCTATCCGTGTTGATTTCATTCTTACAACTTTTTTGCTATAGAGGCGCAAAGTTGAATTTTAACTGCGGAATACGGCGAGTACTGGGTGTATAATTATAGCGTAAGAAATCATTTGTATGTAAGATATGAAGTTAGCCTTGTCGATGCACCTTATTTCCAACAGGGCGCAAAACTTTATTTTAGATGTGCAAAACGACGGATAGTTGGTGTCTCATTACTGCATAGGAAAATGCGTAAGTTCAGGACTGTAAAGTTAGCCGTATTAATGTAATTTTTCAATTGTCTTCCTATGAGGACCTAAAACTTTGATCCAACGGCGCATAACTAGAGCCTAATTTTTGCACAAGAAAAAATTGATTTATGCAGGTGTTGACGGTTGTTAGTCGCGTCGTACGATAAGTTAATTTGTTCCTGAAGCTATGAAGCCAACCTTTGCGACGTAATTTTTGCAATAACTTATTTCCCTTAGGGAATAGCTTCTGTACTATAAAGGCGCAAACTTTATTTCTGCGGCACATAACTGGCGCCTGATTACTGCATAACTAGACATTATTTATGCGGAAGTTCTACGTGAATTTACACTAACTCTTTCCTATAAAAACGAAAATTGTGTTTCAAGTGCGCAGAGAACCACCTGCGTAGTTACCGGGCAAGAAAAGATTAATTTAATCATACATTTATAAAGTTAACCTTTTTGACGTAGTTTTTGGAATAGCTTACATGTTGAAGGGGCGAAACACTTTATTTCAGCGGCGCAAAGTGGCGCACAATTGTCGCATAATTACTGCATAGAAAACAATAGTTTATACTGAAGTCGACGGCAATGATATTAGTCGTGCAACTTTACAACTTTTTCCTGTCAGGGTGAAAGCTGTTACTTTAATGGCCCAAGTAGCGCCTAATTACCGCCTAATTACTGAATAAGGAAATAATGATTAATCCGAAAGTTTGAGGCTCCTTGAATTTTAGTTGCAATTTATTTCCTATTGGGGCGCAAAATTTAACGGCGCATAATCAGAGCCTAATTTTACAAGAGTTTAGATTGCATTGTTCAAAAAGACTCGGCTCTCATAACAGCCCTCGAGGTGCGCGGTTATGCAGAATCGCTTAGCTATCTAATTATCAAGTGTGTAAGGTTATAAGTGAGTTTGTAGTTATAGAGATTAATAATAAAGAAAGAAAAGGTAAAATAGATAGGTCACCATTTTGGTATAACAAGTACAAACTTTTTGCATAACAAGCATAGTAAAACTACATAAATTAATTATTGTTCATTCACAACATCGAAATAATGTAATGTGACCTAAGCCTTCTACAATATATTTATGAACTTAACTTAATTAGTTAGAACTGTACCTAGTATGTCGAAGAATTAAATAGTTTTGCTAAAGTGTGTTCTTTTGCGCACGCTTTCCATATATTTTATATAATATTTGAGCACGCATTGAAAACTGTATTTTATATTTACACGATAATAATTTTTCAATTAGTTGCCAATCTTTAATAAGACAGATCCGATTTCTCTAAAATTTAGCTACTAACTGTTAAATTGATTAGAAACTTTATTATATTCACTCTTATTGCACTACTGAAGAATGGGAAGGAATCCTCTTCACCGATGAATCGAAATTCTGTTTAAGGTCTGGCGATGGGCACGTAAGGGTCTAGAGACGCCGTAATGAAATATATTATAAGCCACGATATCCCAAGGAGAAGTGCCTAATTATCGTGTGCCAAAGTATTAATTTACTTGTAAGGTAAAAAATTAGGCTTGTAAGTTAGTTTTCGCAAAACCTACCTTCCTACGGGGACAAAAAAATTTTAGGTACTTAAAACAGCGCAGGATTGCTGCAGTTGATGTTATTTTTACTACAACTTTTTGTTCTATAGGGGTGTAAAATTTTATTGTAACGGGGCCTAATTATGGCGCAAAAAGATAAAAATAGAAGTTAGATTTGCCGTTGTAATTTATTTTCCTTGGGGATGCAAAATTTTATTTTAGCGGCGCAAAATAAAGCATAATTGATACGTAATTAGTTACTATATACGAAAAAAGTCCGCAACTGTGAAGCTATCCGTGTTAATTTAATTCTTACAACTTTTTTGTTATAGAGGCGCAAAGTTGAATTTTAACTGCGCAAAACGGCCAGTACTGGCTGCCTAATTATAGCGTAAGAAATCATTTGTATGTAGGATATGATGTTAGCCTTGTCGATGCATCTTATTTCCAAAAGGGCGCAAAATTCTATTTTAGACGTGCAAAATGGCGCATAGTTCACGACTGTAAAGTTAGCCGAATTAATGTAATTTTTCAACTGTTTTCCTATAAGAACCTAAAGTTTTGATCTAACGGCGCATAACTAGCGCCTAATTTTTGCACAAGAAAAAATTGATTTATGCAGATGTTGACGGTTGTTAGTCGCGTCGTATGATAAGTTAATTTTTTACTGAGGCTATGAAGTCAACCTTTGCGATGTAATTTTTGCAATAACTTATTTCCTATAGGGAATAGCTTCTGTCTTATAAAGGCCCAAACTTTATTTCTGCGGCACATAACTGGCGTCTGATTACTGCATAATTAGGCATTATTTATGTGGAAGTTATACGTGACTTTACACTAACTATTTCCTATAAAAACGAAAATTGTGTTTCAAGTGCGCAGAGAACCACCTGCGTAGTTACCGGGCAAGAAAAGATTAATTTAATCATACATTTATAAAGTTAACCTTTTTGACGTGGTTTTTGGAATAGCTTACATGTTGTAGGGGCGAAACACTTTATTTTAGCGGCGCAAAGTGGCGCACAATTGTCGCATAACTACTGCATAGAAAAAAATGGTTTATGCTGAAGTCGACGGCGATAAAATTAGTCGTGCAATTTTACAATAACTTTTTCCTATCAGGGTGCAAACTGTTACTTTAATGGCCCAAGTAGCGCCTAATTACCGCCTAATTACTGAATAAGTAAATACTGTCTAATCCGAAAGTTTGAGGCTCCGTGAGTTTTGGTTACAATTTCTTTCCTATTGGGGCGCAAAATTTAACGGCGCATAATCAGCGCCTAATTGTACAAGAGTTTAAATTACATTATTCAAAAAGACCCGGCTCTCATGACACACCTTAAGGTGGGCGGTTATGAAAAATCACTTAGCTAACTAATTATCAGGTGTGTAAGGTTATAAGTGAGTTTGTAGTTATAGAGATTAATAATAACGAAAGAAAAGTTAAAATAGATAGGTCACCATTTTGGTATAACAAGTACGAACTCTTTGCATAACAAGCACAATAGAACTACATATAAATTAATTATAGATCATTCACAACATCGAAATAACGTAATGTGACCTAAGCTATCTACAATATATTTATGAACTAAACCTAATCAGTTAGAATTGTACCCAGTATGTCGAAGAATTAAATAGTTTTGCTAAAGTGTGTTCTTTTGCGCACGCTTTCCATGTATTTTATACAATATCTGAGCACGTATTGAAAACTGTATTTTATATTTACACCATAATAATTTTTCAATTAGTTGCCAATCTTTAATAAGACAGACCCAATTTCTCTAAAATTCAGCGACTAACTGGTAAATTAATTAGGAACTTTTTTGTATTAACTCTTATTGGACTACTGAAGAATGGAAAGGAATCCTCTTCACCGATGAATCGAATGCGTGCGTAATGGTCTGGAAACGCCGTAACGAAATATATTATAAGCCACGATGTCCCAAGGAGAAGTGCCTATTTATCGTGCACGATGTATTAAGTTACTTATAAGGCAAAAAATTAGGCTTGTAAGTGTAATTTTCGTAATACCTACTTTCCTACGGGGATAACAAAAATTTTAGGAACTCAAAACAGCGCAGGATGTTATTTTTACTATAAATTTTTGTTCTATAGGGGTGTAAAATTTTATTAAAACGGGGCCTAATTATGGCGCAAAAAGATAAAAATAAAAGTTAGATTTGCCGTTGTAATTTATTTTCTTTGGGGATGCAAAATTTTATTTTAGCGGCGCAAAATAAAACATAATTGATACGTAATTAGTTACTGTATAAGAAAAAAGTCCGCAGCTGTGAAGCTATCCGTGTTGATCTAATTCTTACAACTTTCTTGCTACAGAGGCGCAAAGTTGAATTTTAACTGCGCAAAACAGCGAGTACTGGGTGCCTAATTGTAGCTTAAGAAATAATTTGTATGTAGGATATGAAGTTAGCCTTGTCGATGCATCTTATTTCCAAAAGGGCGTAAAATTTTATTTTAGATGTGCAAAACGGCGGATAGTTGGTGGCGCAAACTTTATTTCTGCGGCACATAACTGGCGCCTGATTACTGCATAACTAGGCATTATTTACGCGGAAGTTCTACGTGACTTTACACTAACTCTTTCTTATAAAAACGAAAATTATGTTTCAAGTGCGCAGAGAACCGGGCAAGAAAAGATTAATTTCATGATACATTTATAAAGTTAACCTTTCTGACGTAGTTTTTGGAATAGCTTACATGTTGTAGTAATACTTTTTTCCTATTAGGGTGCAAACTGTTACTTTAATGGCCCAAGTAGCGTCTAATTAGCGCCTAATTACTGAATAAGGAAATCGTGATTAATCCAAAAGTTTGAGGCTCCGTGAATTTTAGTTACAATTTATTTCCTATAGGGGCGCTAAATTTAACGGCGCATAATCAGCGCCTAATTATACAGGAGTTTAAATTACATTATTCAAAAAGACCCGGCTCTCATGACACCGCCTAAGGTGGACGGTTATGCAGAATCACTTAGCTAACAAATTGTCAAGTGTGTAAGGTTATAAGTAAGTTTGTAGTTATAGAGATTTATAATAACGAAAAAAAGGTAAAATAGATAGGCCACCATTTTGGTATAACAAGCAGAATAAAACTACATATAAATTAATTATAGTTCATTCACAACATCGAAATAACGTAATGTGAACTAAGCCATCTACAATATATACAGGGTGAGTCACGAGGCACTGTACATACTTCCACCATAAGTAGAGGGGATTATCAAATGACCATTAAAAAATGTCTTCTTGTTTTGTTTATTAATATACAGGGTGAATTATGGATCTTCACCAAAACAATGTTTCGTCGTATCTTTTCAATTATTAAGTCGATTTGTCTCATTTTTTGGTGAAAGTGTGTATTCGTGTCTAGCAACTGACATATTCAGAATTAAAAAAATCCAGGACCGTCTTCGTGAAAATTTGTTAGACTGCTTCACATCCAATACTTCACCCTGTATATGATTTCTCTAAAATCTGATATAATTTTTTCAGAGCGCATTAACAGACAGTTAAACCTGGGTATTTGAATTTTTTGTTACACTTACCTCACATTTTCAATTAAAGATTCATTTTAGAGTCAAATTGAAAATTGGCAATAATGAAATATCTTACTGTATAATAATGTTTAGTTATTAAAAAGAAATCTTTAAAATAAACAGTAACGACACACATTGTGCTCCAGTATGGTAAATACCATAATTTTAATTGATTTACAGGGCCGGATTTAGAAATCTGGTTCATCTCAAAAATTCACCCTGTATGTAACTTTTTCCACCCGTAATAGACAGAAAACAAATAAAAAATGTTTGTAATAACCTAGTTTTCTTATTTGTTTGAGAGAAAATCATGTGTAATTATTTTAATCGGAATGAAATGAACAATCCCAAGAAATGTTCATTCATAAATTAAGAAATAAAATAAATAACAATAACCAAATAATAAAAAAAATTTAAAAATGTGGAACAAAGTAAAAAACAATTTATTAAATATTACGATTATAAAAGATGTTCAAAATGAATTCCATCTGCCTCAATACACTGTTCTTGTCGAATTTTTAAATGTGTAATGGATTTTCTTAATTTATGAATGCCAGATTTCTAAATCCGGCCCTGTAAATCAATTCAAATTATGGTATTTACCATACTGGAGCACAATGTGTGTCGTTACTGTTTATTTTAAAGATTTCTTTTTAATAACTAAACATTATTATACAGTAAGATATTTCATTATTGCCAATTTTCAATTTGACTCTAAAATGAATCTTTAATTGAAAATGTGAGGTAAGTGTAACAAAAAATTTAAATACCCAGGTTTAACCGCCTGTTAATGCGCTCTAAAAAAATTATATCAGAGTTTAGAGAAATCATATACAGGGTGAAGTATTGGATATGAAGCAGTCCAACAAATTTTTACGAAGACGGTCCTGGATTTTTTTAATTCTGAATATGTCAGTCAGTTGCTAGACACGAATACACACTTTCACCAAAAAATCGACTTAATAATTGAAAAGATATGACGAAACATTGTTTTGGTGAAGATCCATAATTCACCCTGTATATTAATAAACAAAACAAGAAGATATTTTTTAATGGTCATTTGATAATCCCCTAAGGTGCCTCTACTTATGGTAGAAGTATGTACAGTTCCTCGTGACTCACCCTCTATATATATATATATATATATATATATATATATATATATATATATATATATATATATATAAACTAAATAACTAAACTTCAGTTAGAACAGTACCCAGTATGTCGATGAATTAAATAGTTTTGCTAAAGTTTGTTCTCTTGCGCACGCTTTCCATGTATTTTGTATAATTTTTGAGCACGTATTGAAAACTGCATTTTATATTTACGCCATAATAATTTTTCAATTAGTTGCCAATCTTTATTGATCCAATTTCTCTAAAATTTAGCGAGTAATTGTTAAATTAGTTAGGCAGTTTATTATATTAATTGAACCTTGAGAGAAAAACCCCTAAAAATAAACGTTAAGAATAAACTTATTCTTAACCAATTTATTTTCATTTCTAAATTTGTACTTTTTCTCTATGACATATGAAACATAATAACTAAATGCTGTAGACCTAGAGTTTCTTGACATTTTCTAACTTCGAAATTGTATTTGAATCGACAATAGCAAATAATTCTTGAGCAAACAATTCGATGTAAAAATAAATCATAATAGAAGAAGATGACTCCGTCAATGAACTTTTGAAACTTTGTATGTGAATGCCCAATAATGGCAGTACGTATTTGTTCGTCACTCCTTGTTTACTTTATTATATCAATAGTAGGCCTCGTTTTAAATTAAATTAAAAAGAGTTGTGAGCAAAAAATAAATTTATTCAACTAAAAACCAAACCAATAAATTTTGCGCATCTTTTTAATTTTCCGGTTATTAGTAATAATACGATCCATAACCGTAAGCCAGGGGTGCTGAGTAATAATTCTTGTAATATGCAGGTGCGTATCCTGCATATGCTAAAGGAGCTGAATATGCATATCCTGATGAGTATGCAAGTGGTGCGGTGTATGCCAATGGAGCTGCGATGTAACCAGGTTTGGCTTCAGCGGCAACAAAGGCCAAAATGCAAGCGAAAATGAACTAAAATAGACATAATTATTATTAAAAGAATATTAATAATCATAACTTACCAATTTGAACATCTTTGTAGAATATGTTACTTGGATTGTCTACAGCAGAGACAGAATAAGTGTAATTAGTGTATTTCTGTTTATATACTGTAAATTCAGGATGCACAGGTAGGGGGTGATTGACAAAATGAGACAATCAAGGATAATGGTTATTATTGCTAACCACATTCCCTTGACATTGGAGTTACGCGTTAAAAATGTAACGAGTAAATAAATGGACGAGTAGAATTTCTTACTGTCTGCATTTTCTATAATTTTTGTGTTTTTGTAAGGTTACTCTTTCTTATGATTTGAGGTTAGCGATCTTGACGCCTTGTCCTTGTCCTTTGAAAAAGAAAAGCCGTATGCTTCGCTTAACTTCAACAAGGCAACTAGGATATTTTTCATCATTATGAGAATGCATCTTTCTGTCGCACTTTGAGTAGATAATAATTAGTTTATAACTTTTACTTTCCCATTATTCAATAATTAAAAATTAGTTTATAAACAAGTATCAACTTCTTTTTATTCTGCGTTACCATTAATTATACAATTTTCACCAGTATTGTGTGAAGAAACATGGAAGTTTTAAATTTAAGTTTAATTAATTCATCTCATTGCAACATTAACCTTATAACACAAAGCCAAATATTTGAACGTTCATAAAAGAATTTCCAATGCAAACGATTAAGCCGTAAACGTGATTAATTGTTTAATGAAATTACGCAGTAGTATGTTTGATCTAATATCCTTTAGGTTGTATACGTTATATAATTTAGGTTAAGAATTAATGAACAAATATTGTTTCTCTTTTTAATATTACAGATGCTTACATGGGGGTAAAGTGCCTCTTAACATTTAAACTGCAGTACTACTTGAGACAGTTGTAGTGAATTAGGAAACATTTTCTGTAATATTACACTTGTGGGTTTCAAACCTGTAATACATTTCTTGAGTGCTCTTGTTATTGGATGTCAATCTTTGAATATTAACGTTCGACTGGTATCGTCATAGAAATATGCTATAGATTACATTTTTTGTTAATGTTTAAATCTAAGTTTTATTGAAAGCTGAATTATAGTTACAAGAGTTAAAGGAGTTACACGCAAACAAAATCTAATTCAGTACCACAGTATACCATTACTTTCGTTGCGTGAAGCTCAGAAGTATCGCTCTCGTAAAATAATTGAACTCGAGCTTTCGACGATATCTTAAAAATTATTCACAAATTGATTCACTAATAATGCCATCTTCCATATGTATCTCGACAACTGTTAACAATCGTGCAAAAAGTAGCGACCACCTTTCAAATTAGTTCAATTCCTTAAGTACTTAACCCTTTACTTACCAAACAAAAACCTTATGTACATTATTTTTTTTATAAGAAATAGTGGTATTGTTTGTGTTAGTAGAAATATTTATTCAGAATACTTTTTACCAAAAAGAATAGAATGCTCACTGCATACATGATTTTTAGATTTAGATTTGTATCAAACCCATCTCCTTTGTTTTATGATGGCTCAGAGTTGGTACAATACTGAAAAATCCCCCTCATCCTTATACAGAGTATATCATTTTACTAATGGATTAATAAACTTTCGTTTTTACCTTCCAACCTACACATACATATGCAGGTATAGAAGGTTATGCAACAGACTTTTATTTTCACTATCATTAAACCGACTTTTTAGCCCATTGATGCTTGTAAGTATGTATACATATATATGTGTGTGTGTGTGTGTGTGTGTGTGTGTGTGTGCGTGCGTGCGTGCGTGCGAGTGTGAATGTGAGTGTGCGTGTGCGTGTGCATGTGCGTGTGTGGGCGTGTGCGTGTGCGAGTGTGCGTGTGCGTATGCGAGTGCGTGTGCGTGTGCGTGTGCATGTGCGTGTGTGTGTGCGTGTGCGTGTGCGTGTGTGTGTGCGTGTGCGTGTGCGTGTGCGTGTGCGTGTGCGTGTGCGTGTGCGTCTGCGTGTGCGTGTGCGTGTGCGTGTGCGTGTGCGTGTGCGTGTGCGTGTGCGTGTGCGTGTGCGTGTGCGTGTGCGTGTGCGTGTGCGTGTGCTTGTGCGTGTGCGTGTGTGTCTGTGCGTGTGTATGTGTGTGTGTGTGCGTGTGTTTGTGCGTATGCGTGTGGGTGTACCTGTGTGCGTGCGTATGATTGTAAGCATGTTGCGTGCGTGCGTTCCTGCGTACCTGCATGAGTGTATGTGCGTGCGTGCGTGTTTGGGTATGTGCGTGTGTGCGTGTGTGCGTGTGTGCGTGTGTGCGTGTGTGCGTACGTGCGTGTGTGCGTGTGTGCGTGTGTGCGTGTGTGCGTGTGTGCGTGTATGCATGTATGCGTGTGTGGGTGTGTGCGAGTGTGCATGTGTGCGTGTGGGCGTGTGCGTGTATGCGTGTGTGAGTGTGTGCGTGTGTGCGTGTGTCGTGTGTGCGTGTGTGCGTGTGTGCGTGTGCGTGTGCGCGTGTGTGCGTGTGCGTGTGTGCGTGTGTGCGCGTGCGCGTGTGCGTGTGTGGGTGTGTGCGTGTCTGCGTGTGTGTGTGTGTGCGTGAGTGCATGTGTGTGCGTGCGTGCTTGCGTTAGTGCGTGAACGCGCGCGCGCGTGCGTGCGTGCGTGGGTGCGTGCGTACGTGTGTGTGTGTGGATGTATGTTAGTATCCACTATAGATTCAGAACCATAATACGTACGTACTTGAAATTTTGCGCTGCTGACATACTAGTTGCAGTTTTTGGTTTATATGAAGCATTTCTAACAAATCTGCATATTTCTAAGATACAAAAATGCCTAGATATAGACCTCAAACATATCGATTAATTTTGTTCTAATCAATTTTTTTATGAGACGAGTAATTTAGCGGCAAAAAATTCTTAATGTAGAACATAAGTGTAAGTTTTTTCAATAACTGATATCGATTAAATTTATAAGAAAAGGTGAAGTCATATTTTTTAAAAGTTATTTAATTTTACAAAATTTTTGTTTATACAGGTTCTTAATATAACGTAAGATAAGTCTAAAAATTAATTAAATATGAATGAAAATGGTTAAACTGTATTATTATGGTTATTAATGATACTAGTTCGTTATGAACGTCATAATGAAACACGTGTAAAGTTAAACCACGAGGCGTTAGCCGAGTGGTTTATTTACACAAGTTTCATTACGAAGTTCATATCGAACGTGTATCATTCAAAACTTAATCTACGCCAGTCCAAATAGATTTTCTTTGCATAGATTCGATTTGTTTACAATATCAGAAACGTTTTTGTAAATAAAAATTCAAAATTATTAAGTGCCCATATTAATCGATGTTATAGTAACCGCGCTTGTTGATTGTTTCAATTTTACGTTGACAACGTCATTATTTGCGTTCAATTTTGTGCTTTACATGAGTTTCACGCACTGATGGACTGAATTTAACAAATTGTACAGACTTTATAATTAATGTTTATAATAAATAAATGTTGGTAAAGATTTTATAATGAAGTAAAAGTTTTAACTAACTTTCTTTTTGCCTGTTTTTTATTTTAAAATTTGCGTGTTATTATTTCATAATGGCACTGGGTGCTATTATGAAGGCCATAATGACACCCAAATGAAGATAATAAACATGTCATAATGACACTGGCATAGATTAATATCTTTTATAAGCGGGCGACTTAGGAACTTTTTTTTAAGTTAACATGATAGTCTTGCCAAGAAAATAAAGTCCCTGAAGGTGGCGCTTTGATGTAGCCCTTGCCTGAAAGATACATTCGGGTTAAAAAGTATCAAGGCGGTAAATTTAAATGTGACGAGCTGGTGATATTCAAATTAACTAGGATTAATTGACTAGCGTAATCACATGTAATACAAAACTCAAGTCTTCTCAAAAAACAAAAGGTCACGCTTAGATTGAAATAACTGTAGCGTGAATTTAAGAAAAATTACTTTTTGGGGGACTTTTGAGTTTCTTGTATTTCATGAACTAGGATTTTATTAATTTCAAAATATTAAATAATTCGAACAGTAAGGTCAGTTGGATACTCAGTATTCAAATTACTATTAACGGAAGTAATTATGATGCACTTAGCTCATTTAATTTTATGAAATAAACATCGAAATTAAGTTATTTAAAAAAGCTATTAATAAAGTATACTTAGAAATTGTGTGCTAACATAACAAAAATTACTAACCGGCAAATAATTAGCAAACCGTTTAGCTCATTATTCAAAACATTCAAGACACTTTACAAATAAATATCGAAACTAAGTTATTTAAAAGTTATTAATAAAATATACTTAGAAATCTTATGAAAGTTAACAAAAATTAACAGGTAAGTTCATAATTAATTTTATGAAAAAGATTAAATTGAACCTCCTTCCTCTTCATCTTCGTTATCACTACTTCTTTCCTCGTCATCGGAAGAACCTGTGTTTACGTTGAAAGACAAACTTTCCACTGCTTCTTCCAGCAATGCATCACGTTTCCACATTTCTTGTGCTACATTGTTAACGTGAGCACAATTCTTTTGCCAGATCGATACGCTGATATCGGCAAAAGCGTTTCGAACTAAATTTTCAATTTCACTACCACGTTGACCAACATTTTTCATCGCAACCTTGTGTTTTGCTAAACTCCAAATTAATTCTATCGGATTAAGTTCACACTGGTACGGTGGCAAGCAAAGTACAGTGTGGCCGTGCTGCTTTAATAACTCGTCAACAAAGAAAGTTATGTAGTAATTACATTTCTTCACTAATTCCACAAATTCTGCTTTTCGCATTTCGCATGTTGTGGACAGCCCATTATTTTCCAGCCACTCAAGAATAGTTGCCTTCCGGGCAGATTGCGTTGGTGGTTTATTAATTTGAACGCTGTGGTAAGCAGCGTTGTCCTTGACGACAATACCATTCGGTGGTAGATTTGGAATTAGTTGTTTTTGTAACCAAGCCATGAAGTTCATATGGTTCACGTCGCGATGGTAGTCTGCAGAATTGCTATTTGACTTAAAGATCAACAATCCATTATTTACAAATTCATACCATTCACCAGCATGAACTATAATATGCTTTTGACCTGTTCGATTAGTTTGATAAACTCCTGCTTCTTCTTTTGATTGCTAGCATTTGCTGAGTCCATGAATGAAAGTTTCATCTAAATAAGTAACGGGTTTTTTGTTAACCCCTAAAGAATTATTCCCCCGTAATCTCCGCACGTAACGAGAGCGCCATGCAACAATGTCATTTCGCGAAGCATTTCGCGTCCACCTATAACAGTTAAAAAAGTTGTTAAAAACATGGCTTTTCTTTAAAATATAAAATGATTGATCAATTTTGACTGCAATAGTTTAAAGTAATTGTTTAAAGGCAGAGTAAAAAAGAGCGCTATGTTCGCTACATTGACTAAAACTGTTGTGTTATGACCTTTAATAATGAATAATAGTTAGTCTAGAATTGATTGCACTCAATAGAAAATATTCTCTAATTTTTATTTATGTTTTCTAAATTGTTGTGTCAAATTCGTCTACAAATTTTTGCATAATATGGCTGGCGGTGTGGCCACACGGTGTAGCACAGATAGTGAGCATGACATAAGCAGCCAAAGTAGCGTACATGGTTACCGCTCGGTTTGGCCGACCCTAAAACTGAGGGGCCTCTGAGAATGAAGCGAAGGGAAGTTAAGCTAAACTAACTTGAGATAAACTAAACTAAGTGAAACAAAGCTACCCCGGCAATTAAACGAGAGGTGTGCAGTTGATTGGTAAAAGTACAAGAAAGACGTAGGTAACATTCGTCTCGTTTGTTCATATCCACACCCTTTGTATTCATTGTAGTTCGTCAAACTATGCCATACGACTGAACTTATTCCAGCAAAAAATTCGCTCGAATCAAAACAGAACTAAACTGCGCGAAGATAAATATTGTGTTTAAGCTTCACTAGATTAATATTGCCTCGCTTAAGGGGCTTTTACATTTACGAGTACTCGGATTTACTAGGATCCAAAGGCCTTCTTTCGAGAATTCAGTTTCTGTCATATTTGAATATAGAAAACATATATTCGAATACGAGTAGGTACTCGGAAATGTAAATGACGCTTTAGCGTTATTTGTCGTGATCGCATACGTTTATAATGAAGCTAATTTTTGCAAAGCTTAGCCCCTCTCTTTTAATCTTCAATTGTAATTTAATTTTCTTCGCTTTGATTAATTTGAACATTAAAATAAGTTATTAAAAATTATTATTGCATGATAATGCTGAACTCACAACAAACGGAAAGCAAGGAATTATATAAAAATTATTATCAGTTTTATTAAATACATAAACAAAAAGTTTACCTCGAGTAGGATTTGAACCTACGACCTGTACTTTGCTAGAGTACCGCGCTAACCAACTGCGCCATCAAGGTTCAAGTTCCAATCGATGTATGTAGAACTGATGTAAATTCTAATTAAAATAAGTTATTTTGTCTAAAACATACCAGAATGCCAATTTTCTCTTCCATCTTATTGGCCAAAATGTTTAACGTGTGAACTTGCTTATCGACGGTGTAGGTTTCATGTAGATTTCAATATTCCCAAGTCGCAATCATCTAACACGATTTTTTTAGAACGGCCACTTCTCCTTTTTTTCGATGGAGAATTCAGAATGCCCTCGTCGCTTGACTTAACTTCATTTCTAATAATAATTATCGTTATTTACAGATTTAGTTGGGTAATTCAAAAAATTACCTGATTTTCTTTTTATAAAAGTAGCCGATTTCCCTGTTGCGGCAGCTGCTAGTTACGTTGCCTTTTTCAAAGGAAATGACCACACAGCTGCGGCTTTCTGCCTATCAAAGAACTCGATAACGTTTTTAATAATATTTCTGGCCTTAGAATGAACCGATTTTCTCGAAATCGTAGCCATGTGTTTAGTAGGATATTGACAATGACAAAGACAATTTAGTGATTTTGTACACGATTATACATCTACAGTGGTGTGAAAAAGTCATGCATCACCCACGTCTACGATGGTTTTTGGTCTCTTACGTTAACTACCTTGAATTATCTTATTGTACTTCATATATCATTAGTGTTATTGCTAATGATGTCATTATAATTAATCAAATCGGCTAATTAAACAGATTTTAAAGAATTCCAAAAATATCATAACTATTAGGTCGTAAAGGGAAGTCGTTAAAATCTATTTAAAGTAAATTTGAAGAAAATAATTCCATTAAATTGTTAGTATATATGGGCTGAAAATACTTTAAGCCATTATTCACTTTTTGCATTTCGTGTAGAAAGTTAAAATGTGTTCTAAACCGAAGCAAACGAAATTATCAGACCAAACGCCGTTTGAAATTATTTTCCATCATAACCAAGGTGCTTCTAGTCGCGAAATCGCGTCATTAGTAAAATGTAACCAATCTACAGTAGTTCGGATCATTAAAAGTATACTGAGTTTGGAAAAATCGACGACAAACCGCGTAGTGGGCGACCAAAGAAAACCTCCGTTCGAGATGATGCTGTCTTAAGACGAACAAGCCTTGCAGATAGACGTCTCAATTCCACCCAGTTAACAAAAATATGGAGTGAAGCTACAGGTATAAGTGTGTGCACTTCCACTGTGAGGAGAAAACTGATTAGTTTTGGATTGAGAGGGTGTAAAGCACGTAAGAAACCATTACTTTCCGAGAAGCAAAGGCTGAACCGTTTGAAATGGGCAAAGGAACATCTAAAGTGGACAACAGATCAGTGGCAAAGAGTATTATTTAGTGATGAATCAACTTTTAACATCAATAATCATGCTGGAAATACGTATGTCAGAAGGTTTCCAGGGGAAGAATTTTCGCCAAAATGTATCATTCCAACAATTAAGCATCCAACCTCAGTTATGGTGTGGGGCTGCATGTCCTTCCGAGGAGTTGGTCGGCTGCACATCATCTCTGGAATGATGAATGCCACAAAATACATCGAAGTGCTACAGAACAAAATGCTGCGAAGTGGAAACGATTGGTTTGGCGAAGAAAGCTTTCAGTTTCAAGATGACAACGCACCTTGCCATAGAGCTAAGATTGTTCAATCATGGATGGAGATGAATGGAATTATCTGGTTGGACTGGCCGGCGAAATCTCCAGACCTGAATCCCATCGAAAACTTGTGGAACAGGATATCTCACATCATATCGAGAAAAAAACCAACGACAAAGGTCGCCCTCATCGAATCTCTAATTGACGCCTGGAATCACTGCATCACTAGGGAGGAACTGGAAAAACTGGTGAATTCCATGCCTAAAAGTGGTCAACTAGTCATCAAAAACAAGGGTTGGCCGATTAAATACTAAAATTAGTTTTTTTTTGTAATTTTTTGATATTTTGAATAAAGCCTTTTTTTACTAAGTTACTTCAATGTTTTTTTATTTTATCATTGTGATTGAGTCCTTAGTTAAGATAGAGCTGATATAGAGAATATAGTAGAAGTGTATTCGCGTGAAGTGCTTTAAAGTTCATTTTTCATTAATTTTAAGAGGTGATACAGGACTTTTTCACACCACTGTAAGAATTTTAACGTGTGATTGGGCAAATTGAATTCGCGCCACTTTGGTGATATTGAGTTTGCATATTTTCCGGGGACTTTGTTTTTCTGGCCTTTATCTAACATGAAGTTTTAAACGTCATTCTGACATAAATTATTCTTTTTGTTTTTACAATGTTACCTGTTTTCGTTAAGAACGTATAAAAGGAGGTTGCATAGTCCTTGCCTGCTAATGTAAAACAGTATATGTGAAAAAAGAGGATTTTGAAAAAAATCACTTTTTTTATCATTTTTTGCCTTTTTGTTGTTTTTAAAGGTCTTTGATTCAAATTTGATATGTTATGTCAGAAAATATTTTTCAACAAAGTGTAATTGAAAAAAATTTTGTATTCCTTATTGTACAGAAAAGAAGTCTTTTATACTCTTTTACCATTGGTCAGGTTGGCTTAATTTTTGTTTAGTATTGCGAAAAATAATAAAAATAAATAATAAAATCTTAAATAGTTATACCATGGTATTAATATGTGAAGTGTTTTTGCTAAACCGGCTTTATTGTGATAGACGGGAATGACTATTACATTTATAAAAATCTTAAAACTGATGAAAATTCATAAAAAAAAATGTCAAACTGCCAGAGTTCCTATTTAAACTAACCTCCCTTTGCTAGTATTAGGTCTTCTGTAATGGATTTTTAGACAGTCCCATCCAAAACTGTTTTCTGTTTGCCGGCAGTTTGGAAACAAGGTGTCATTATTTTTGCTTTTTTTGTAACAGAAATTCCTGCATTAGAAGGCCTTACATCAGACATATTTAAGTTCGCTTTTCTCTTTAATGTATTTTTTGCAGATTTCAAGCATGCATTTTTATAGTCATTAAAATCGTAAGTGTTCTTGGCCTTTCTAAGGAATTGCTACATTCTTCCATACAAACCGCCAACAGCCATAAATGTGTGACCTTTTATTAAATATTTCAAAATGATTTCCTTAGTTGAATAGTATGGTGAGTTTATGTTGCAAATAATAGACGAGTAGAAGGCAAAATTTTTGTTCTGACTCGTGCAGTTGTCCATCCAGACGATTATCGTTTTGGGATCTCCATTAAGGGCCAAAAACTTTATAAAAGCACTGGAAACGTCCTCGGCGCAACGGCCAGCAATCCCTTCATGCCAAACGATTAATTGATGTTGTCCTTTTTCTGTATAGAGGCAAACGTTTCGTTATATGTAATTAACCGAGAAATAAAAAAAGTTTCTTTCACATCTGGAATATGACGTAATAGAACAACTTTTTGCGTATCTGCAGAGAATGTACGCGCTTCTTCGTATGGAATGTCTTGATCTAGTACTTTCGGTTAGGAGCAATAATAAGGTTCCTATCTTCTTTATTTGGAGGTAGATGGCTGCCAATCTGATCGCCTTTTGGCACCAGTTGCTTGTTACCATTCGAGTCAGTTAAAGCTATTCGAAGTGACGTAAGCATGTTTTCATTTCCGTATCCAAGCGTGCTGAATAAAAATTTTTGGTAAACTTTTACATCATTTGTCACTGTGTCGCCTGGGTTTTTCATTGGTAAGACATATTTCCTTGTAATGTCTCTTCTACTTTCGCGTAGCTTTCTCTTAGAAAGTTCTTCACTTACTTTTGACAAAAGCCATACTCTTTGTAAATGCCGATTCATATTCCAATACTCGCGATTAATTTGCGTTCTGTTGTCAATATTTATATTTTCATGACACTTCATTCTACAACAGCTACCAAATTCTTTTATGGGATGCTTATTTATATTATTTTTCATTTGGATTTCTAGATCTATGTCGTTTTTTATTCAACCTCTTCCTGGTTCCCGCTCAAGTTTTCTGCATCATTGGCGGTTTCATTGTCTGCATCAACTTGCCTTAGATCTTGTTTCTCGCCATCTTTCTGTTCTATATCTTGACCTAATAAGTTAATTTCAGAAGAGCCTGTAACATGAACCACTTCGACTACAATATTTCTCAAACATCTTTGTGTTTGTAGAGGTTCGTCACGCTCAGTTTTCTTTTTTGCACTGACTATAGCTATGTTATTATCTGATTCGTTGTCACTTGAATTAGGAACGAAATCTGGATGTTTGTCTGAATTGTCAACATTATCTTCATACAGAAAATTGTACTGTGAACTAACAGTTGTCTCATGCAAACCTGCAGAAAGTATTTCGTCTTTTATATCTATTGAAAATAAAATCTTTATAATAAAATTAATCTATAAAAAGCACACTTGGTATATTTGGTATTAAATTTACCAAATTTGAAAGACTGTCTTCTGTGTTATCCTCAGCCACTTGTGCCTCGTAGGCAACCTCGTTGCGATCGAATTTATCAACCTCATTTCGAAAATTATATTCCGAAGCAACAGTTGACGTTCAAATCTGAAAATATTCTCGTTTTATTTACTATACAAAATATATTTTACTTTATTTCGATATAAATCTAATTCTAATAAAACCCACTTGATACTTCTGTTATTAATTTCTGCGAATTTGAACTATCTGCTCTATTAATTGTCTTCTACCAGCACTTCCTTCTGAAAGTAGGGGACTTTGTTGGCATCGACATTATCACCTTTATGCAAAAAATTATACTCCCAAGCAACGGACTTGTACAAACCTGAAAAATATTGTGATTTATAATATCGAAGCTACTTACCTACTATGAAAGAATATACGTATATTATTTTATTTTGTATGAAAAATAACTGTAAAGGCACTTACTTGATATATCTTTTGCTGTTAAGTTGTTCCAATTTGAACAATTTGCAGTGTTGTCATCCTGCAGCATTTCTTGTTCCTATAAGTAAAAAATGCAGGTAGTTGTACAATCTCCAGAACATGAAATTAAAATTTTTATTTATTTCTGATCTCTATAGTCCTTTTTGATAGTTTAAATAATGCAAAATAAGTAGGTACAACTAAGGTAATTTCACCTTGAAATATCCAACGTTTTAAAGTCAAATAGTTTGTTAAACATAGCCTAAGATAACTGTAAAATGATTATATTTACCAACTTACCAAGTGTTTTCGTTTGCTAGCATCTGCTAGTATCCTTACTGTTCTGGATGGCATAATGTACAGGGTGGCCAATTAAGAATGCGAGGTACTGTATCTGGGAAACTATACATCGTAGAGGCATGCGGAAAAAAAAGTTTTACTAAAACGGCCAATACAAAAACCTGGAAAATATTTTCATGTTTATGCAATGGCCGCTAGGGGGGCGTAACTGCAATCTTGAATCTAAAAAAGTGTGATGTTTCTGTAAATTCTGCCATATTAACCTAATAAAAAAATAACTGATCTTTGAAGTCGAGGATAATCTGAATTTTTTTGTTTGGCACTCTCTGGCGTATTTATAAAAATAAAATGGTAGCGGGTATTCAAAGGTTTCCTTAAATAACCCCCCGTATCTTCGAAACGGCTAATCCGATTTTAACAAAGTTGGGCGCGTTGAAAAGAGATTTTCTTAGGCTACAAATGTTAAAATATTTGAAGTTTGTTAGTTTCACATGTCGCTACAGGGCTTTGTTCGAATTCCGACAGAAACGGTTAATTTTCGTAAAAAAATTAAATGCACTGGTATGACTTTTTTTCATGAACAAGTAGCTAAATGATGCCTAAACAAGCTCGCGAAAACCGAATCTCGATATCTTGTTCCTAACCTAAAATATCAGCCAAAGAAAGCTTTGTTCGAAAATCCCTTAAATTTTTATTTTTTTTAAATATATTTTTCTGGAATTGTTTCTATTATGTAAGTTGTGGCCCTAAAAAGGACTGATTTAAAGGAGGAAGGTTTTTAATGCCCCCGTAAATGCTCGAAATGCTGACCATCACTCTCTATGCATTGCTGAAGCCTCTCATGGCTAGAAAAAACTGCAGCTTCAATTTCGGCTCTCGGTATGTTACCTATTGCGTTACGAATCCGGTTTTTCATATCTTCTCTAGTAGTAGGTTGAGTCTGAAACACGATGTCCTTTAAGCGCCCCCATATATAAAAATTGAGGCAAGTTAAGTCTGGCGATCGCGGAAACCATGAAAATAGGCTTCCTCTTCCAATCCACCGCTGTTTAAATACTGCATTGATATGCTCTCGCACATTAATAGCAAAATCCGCTGGGCAACCATCCAACTGCAAAAACAATTTTTGCCTTGTTTCCAGAGGCACATCTTCCAACAACAACGGTAATTGATTGGCCAAAAAGTTAAGAAATACATTGCCATTTAGGGGTTTATCGAAAAAATATGGCCCAATAATTCTGCCTCCCAATATTCCACACCATACATTTAAACTCCAACGTCCTTGGCGCTGAACTTCACGCAACCAATTGGGATTTTCTGCAGACCAATAATGCATATTGTGCAGATTGACTCTCCCGTCACTACTGAAGGTGGCTTCATCGGTCCAAAGAATTTGAAATAAAAATTCTCTATTTTCGCGTATCATGCCTAACATCCAATGGCAACAGTCTAACCTTCGATCAAAATTTTCCTCTTTCAAGGCCTGATGCAAAACGACATGATATGGTTGCATTCTTAAAGTAATTAAAAAGTTTAAACGAATACTTATATATTTTGATGGCCATTAGAACTTACCTTTGGTCCTTCAAAATATTTTGAACCATTGTCCGTGATACACCAAACTCAGTGGATAATGCTCTTGTGCTAACATGAGGATTTCCTTCAATATCGCCCAGTACACGGTTAATATTTTCTTGTGTTCTTCCAATTCTTTGCCGTTGAAACGTAGGCCGAAAACTACCATTGGCTCGTAAGCTCGCCACTAGTCGGGAAGAAACTCTTACATCGCAAGGACGCCGATTTGGATATCGAACCGCGTAAACTCTTTTAGCTACTGAGGCATTCTGAAGGCATTCAAAATAAACCGCAAGCATACCAACAACTTCGTTATTCGTAAAACGCATTTTGAAAGCACAAAATTTGCTCAAAGTAACGCGAAAGTATTGACAACTATTGACAATATGAGGATTATGTATGTTTTCTTTAGGTATCTGTTTCCATTGCCTGCTTCTATTAATTGTATTTTTTGTATATATCGATAGTGAATAAGCATTTAAACAAACAAAACATAACCCTTTCGTATAACTTTTAGCATTGCTTACTTGCCCGTAGTAACTTCAAAAATGATGATTTTATTCTGGTGTATAAATATTTAGAATCGCAATTTCTAGTAATTTCAAAAAGGGTGATTTTATTCTGGTGAATAAATTTACAAACATTTAAAATCGCAATTTCTAGGTAACCTATTCAGAGCCGAAATTGAAGCTGCAGTTTTGTCTATCCATAAGAGGCCACAGCCGTGCACAGAGTGATGGTCAGCATTTCGAGCATTTACGGGGGATTAAAAACCTTCCTCCTTTAAATCGGTCCTTTTTATGGCCACAACTTACATAATAGAAACAATTCCAGAAAAATATAGTTAAAAATATAAAAATTTAAGGGATTTTCGTATAAAGCTTTTTTTTGCCGATATTTTAGGTTAGGAACAAGATATCGAGATGCGGTTTTCGCGAGCTTGTTTAGGTATCATTTAGCTACTTGTTCATGAAAAAAAAGTCATACCAATGCGTTTAATTTTTTTGCGAAAATTAACCGTTTCTGTCGGAATGTCGAACAAAACCCTCTAGCGACGACATGTGAAACTAACAAAACTTCAATTATTTTAGCATTTGTAGCTCAAGAATAGCTCATTTCAATGCGTCCAAGTTTGTTAAAATCGGATTGGCCGTTTAGAAGACACGGGGAGTGATTTAAGGAAACCTTTAAATACCCCCCACCACTTTATTTTTAGGCATACGTCAAAAAGTGCCAAACAAAAAAAAATCAGATTATCCTCGACTTCAAAGATCAGTTATTTTTTTATTAGGTTAATATAGCAGAATTCACAGAAACAGCATGCCCCTAGCGGCCATTTCAGAAACATGAAAATATTTTCCAGGTTTGTATTGGCCGTTTCAGTAATAACTTTTTTTCCGCAAGCCTCTACGATGGATAGTTTCCCAGATACAGTACCTCGCATTCTTAGTTGGCCACCCTATGCATACAATAATCACGCACAACCCCATAAAATCATTAAATTACATCGATATCCTTCTTTTGTTCACGCCGGAATTGAATTATTGGAAGGACCTACACGCCATGCGGTGCGACATCAAAAGAGGCTATGTAAGTCTTATACCACTATACTGCATTCTTTCTTATGGGCGTACAAGGATGGAAACAGTATATTTTTTAATACTATTTTGCCATAGTAACTTTAAAGTCGTTTTACAAAATGTCCCATGGTAAATTGGTATACATGATCCTATCCTGATTTATCATTAGGAAACAACCAAACCGTAATAATGTACCAATGTTAAAGTAAATAATTATGTGGTTCTATATTTTTCTGCCACAGTATGTAGGTGTCAAATCTCATGTAAAAAATGTTCAAAAGAGTATATACTGTTTTACCTTGGCAGATATTGCTGGATATAACTTTTTAACATAGCATGCATTTGATTTTATATGTTAATATACTGGTTTACCAGGGGTTTATTTCAAAAACAACTTTTAGGATAAAGATATCGTAGATCGTATAATAGGGCAGAAAACATAAGTAGGTATATAGGGAAATATAAAATAAAAATTTTTTCACATATACTGTTTTACCTTGGCAGGTAAGAGTTATCCTAAAAAAATATAATCAAAATTACTTCATTTCTTTTAATTTCCATTATGTAGGTTGGAAAGTCGTGTTGTTTCACACCAGATATATATTTTTTATTTTATTATCGGAGAGGCGATTTATAGTTACTGACCATCTTCTTGTCAATTTCTTTACGCTGAAGGTTTTAGTCGTCTTGTCCATTGTGTCTACCTCTCTCTTCGTTTTGTTATGATCCAGTATTGCTTGATTTTTTGTGTGTACCGTTATCAACAAAGCTATCTGTTTCTTAGATTCTGTTGCAAGTCAATGAAGCTTGCAATGAGTATTATAATGTGGATATATTCTATATTTTATACAAACGTTCCTGCATACAGAAGTAAACCGAAGTGAATCTTCCCCTGGTTGCGCCCAAAATTATTAAAAACATCAAACAAAAGAATTTTTTGGAATTGCTAAAGAAAACTAACTGTGGCCTGGTACATCATGAATTTAAAAGTCTTCAGTTACGTATAAAAATTCAATCTGCTACTGCTTATAAAAGTTACGTTGCGATTATTTCTGATCCCAAACGCTTCTGGTCGTACTTTCAAGCAAAGAAAGGATTTACAAGAATTCCAGGAAATATGATTTACAATAATAGTATGCTTGATGATCCCCAGTCGATTGTTAGCACCTTTAATGATTACTTTACCAATCTTTACCAAACTGCCTTGGAAAATGATTATTCATCTGGCATTGTACATGGCAACATGCTTATAATAAATATTTCTAAGGTTAACGATGAGGAGGTTGTTTCAGTTGTATCTAAACTAAAACACAAAATGACTTCTGGACCAGATCAAATCCTTCTTGTTTTATAAAACCTATTCTGATGCTTTTATTCAACACTTGAATAATATTTATAATCTGGCAATAAACTATGTACTTTTCCTAGCTGTGGGAAAGTGCCTCCGGTATTTGTTTAAGAATAAAAAAAAACGGGTAATATTTAGACTATAGACCCATAAGAATTTTACCAAACTTTGCTATAATATTTGAAATAATACTTTGTTCAAGAATTTGTCAATTATATCGCCAATATGTGTCATTGGACCAATGTGGTATTATGGATCGTCGTTTGACAACTTCTTATATGGTATGTTTTACTCAATCTATTTCGAATGCATTGGATAGTCATAGGCAAGTTGATCTTATCTACCCAGATTATTCCAAGGCCTTTGGTAAGGTGGACTATAACACAGAAATTCAAAACTATACAGTTTTGGATTCTCTGAGTCCCTCTTCAAGCTGTTAAAATCTTATACATCGAATACAATAACTATAAGCAGATATCACTTGCAGTTACATCGGGATTGCCTCAAGGCTCAAATCTAGGCCCGTTCCTGTTCTTATTATTTATTATTGATTTGTACTACTCAGTTTCGTGTAACCAGCTATTCTTTCTGACGACTTAAAAGTTCTCCAGTATTCTAAAACGTCTCTATTAATATTGTACCCATATAAATGCCAGTCGATTTTATTTAATAGATGCTCCTCGATTCAAGATTTAGGAATAGTATTCCATTGCAAACCTTCTGTTGCCGAACATGTATCAACCACATGTGCTTGTGAAATTAGAACACTTGGCTTTTGATACTAAATTGTTGCACATTCTTAAATATAGCCGTATTAAAACATTCATATGGTGTCGCGACAAATCATCGCGGTCAGTTCACCGCACGACAATTCATCGCGGGCTATTTGTCGTCAGACATTTCATCGCTGAGACAATTTATCGCATTTTCAATGTAATTGGTACTTTTAAAACTCTATGAGTCTATCAATGCCAGTTAACCACAGAACAAAGGGTTGCTAATTACGAAATCACCATAATTAGGGAATGTTAATGATACGTGACAATAAGTAAAGATTTGGAATGTTGTTTGTTATGTTAATGTAGTTAGGAATTCTTCAGGCAACATAGTGATAATTTAGTAGTATAATGTAATAGTACCTAGGTTTATATGACATGACCACAATAAACATGGTATTGAACTTTTCATTGTTTGCTTAAAATATGCTGATTAATGCGATAAATTGTTGTCCGCGATAAATTGTCGTACGTGAGAAATTGTCGTGCAATGAAATGTCTGCGATGAAATGTCGCGCGGGAATTTACCGCTGAGAATAGTCGTAGACTCCATTCATATATGGCCTTTGTTGGATCGAAACTCGAACATACATTTTGGTTTGGTATCCATACTATATAAACCATGAGGCTTCTTTAGAAGTAGTCCAAAACAAATTTCTAAGGTATCTTAACTTTAAAATTGATGTGAGATGCCCAGAAATTGGTATCGGCCAGAAAGTATTACGAGGTTTAACATATCTTGAAATGCGGAGAGCGATTGCAAGTGTATTGTTTCTCTATAAGTAGCTGCAAGGTCGTATTAATCACCCATATCTGTTATCGCCTCTCCATTTTCACGTTCATCGTATTTCTGCACGTAATACTATAACTTTTATCATCTACGTCCGTACACCAATATTCTTCTACAATCACCCGCCTTTGCTATGTGCAATAATGCAAATAAAATTTGTAGCGTGTGTGATGTTAATACACAATCTAAGTTAGAATTAAGGGCATTATCATACTATTTGCAATGTTCAATATTACTTTTGATTATTATTATTGTATCTTTAATTACATGCTGATATTGTAACACCTTAGCAAGCGCGTGTACGTGTGTGTTTGTGTGTATGTGTATGTGTATCTATATGTATGTGTATGTGAATGTGTATGTGATGTGTACGTGTACGTGTGTTACGTGTACGTGTACGTTGTACGTGTACGTACGTGTACGTGTACGTGTACGTGTACGTGTACGTGTACGTGTACGTGTACGTGTACGTGTACGTCGTGTACGTTACTGTGCTTACGTGACGTGTACGTGACGTACGTGTACGTGTACGTGTACGTGTACGTGTGTACGTACGTGTACGTGTACGTGTACGTACGTGTACGTGTACGTGTACGTGTACGTGTGTGTACGTGTCGTGTGTGTGTGTAGTGTGTGTGTATGTGTAGTGTGTATGTGTATGTGTATGTGTATGTGTATGTATGTGTTGTATGGTAGTGTATGTGTAGTGTATGTGTGTGTGTGACGTGTACGTGTACGTGTACGTGTACGTGACGTGACGTGTACGTGTCGTGTACGTGTACGTGTACGTGTCGTGTGCGTGTACGTGTACGTGTACGTGTACGTGTACGTGTGACGTGTACGTGCGTGACGTCGTACGTTGACGTGTACGTGTGTACGTGTACGTGACGTGTACGTGTACGTGTACGTGACGTGTACGTGTACGTGTACGTGTACGTGTCACGTGACGTGACGTGTACGTGTGACGTGACGTGCCGTGACGTGTACGTGCACGTGACGTACGCGTGACGTGTGACGTGTACGTGTACGTGTACGTGAGTACGGTGTACGTGCACGTGTACGTGTACGTGTACGTCGTACGTGTACGTGTACGTGTAGTGTGTAGTGTAGTGTAGTGTATGTTGTGTGTGTATGTGTATGTGTATGTGTGTGTGTGTGTATGTGTGTTGTGTATGTGTATGTGTATGTGTGATGTGTATGTGTGTGTGTGTATGTGTATGTGTATGTGTATGTGTATGTGATGTGTGATGTGTATGTGTGTGTATGTGTATGTGTATGTGTGTGTGTAGTGTATAGTGTACGTGTACGAGTACGTGTACGTGCACGTGTACGTGTACGTGTACGTGTACGTGTACGTTACGTGTACGTGACGTGTACGTGTACGTGTACGTGTACGTGTACGTGTACGTGTACGTGTACGTGTGTGTACGTGTACGTGACGTGTACGTGTACGTGTACGTGTACGTGTACGTGTACGTGTACGTGTACGTTGTACGCGTACGTGTGACGTGTACGAGTACGAGTATGCGATAATTCCAGAACGAAAATACCTACGTACTTAAAATTTTGTATTTAAACTTGTTTTCATTTAGCTTAGAGATTTTGGGGGAAATCCAGCTGCGGAGAAGGGGGTTTATTAGGGTCAGGTTTTGGTTTTTATTAAACATTTTCGAAACAGATGAATATTTGAAAGATATAAAAATACCCCATGTATTTTTTAGTATTTTGCACGAAAGCCCTGTAACGAAGCTAGTTTAATTCTGAACAAGATGCCGAGAATATCGGTGCATTCCATTTGAAATGAGCAGGTTATGGACGTTTGAAATAATGCAACTTCGGTGGTATATTTTGGTGGTCAGAATTCAAATAAATCACAACGTAGCGTATTAGGGCCTCATGAAACCTTAATAGTCCGCTTCGCAGCACTGATTTCCGTAGCAGCTTCCAGTCGTCAAAATTTTATAATTTTGCGAAATAACTCGGGAAAGGCTGGTTTTACACAAGACACTTGAGATAAACTGGCCTTAAAATTAAACGAGAAATCCGAAAATGGCCAAAAATGGGGAGTTCCGTTTAAAATAATGAAGTTTGTAGCTACTTCTTTTATAACCGGACACGCTACAAGGTAGAAATTGCTTTTCAAAGGTAGTCCATGGTCTCGCTGAAGGTGGTGTAGGAGAGTTTGTAATAAAAGAAACTTACCTATTCAAAATCAAAATCGTTTGTGCACGAGAGGATGTTTTGTGTGAAAACAACTTATGGGTACGTTTGCTTCGGCTTAGTCTTTGTGGTAATGGTTTCGTATGTAATGCAATAGTACTAACTCCTAAAGATGTAGCAGATCTCATCTGGGCCAAAAAACTTATGCGCAAATAACCTATCAAGGAAATGAGAAAGAAATAGCAATGAGCAAATGCTGGATTGTAGACAATTTTCATTTGTTCGTCTACTACATTACCTAGTCATAAAACTCAAATTCAACGTTTCTGAGCCCATTTGTTAAGAAAAAGGGCGCACAACTTCCATAAAGTTCTTTACTTTTTTAACATTTGATATCCAAAACTGTTTCCTATAGTAAAATTTGTGGCACTGGAAGAAGTTATGCACCAATTTCATATTGCGAGATTCATTAGTCACTGAAATACATAAAGTATATACAATTTTCTAGTTTTTAGCTCAAAGGATTTGGACAGTCACGCAACTCTTTTTTGTATATATTTATTATTATCATAAGCAAATAAGCTTTAATTATTTGTGAAAAGCTGTTGTGTTATTCTTACGAAGTGAATTACGGACAAATCTTAATGTACGCATAAATATTCGTTCTACCATATCAACTATAATCAAACGATTCAAACGTTTTATGAATAGTCATCAACCGAAAGTAATGGTAATTACGGAAATAATTTTGAAATCACTCATTTTAATATTTGATATTAATATAGATAAAAATATATTAGTTATATCACACACAAATGTCTGTGGTTATATGAAGCAATCAGGCTATAGTACGTGGACCCATCGTCCTTTCATGCAATAAGTAATTAAACATTTGGCTATAAAATGTTGAGCAATTGTGCCCGGAAACATTCACAGTGCGTTAGTCCATATGCGTAGAATTATCAAACGCATTATATGTTTAGAAATTACCTTGTAATCAGGAAATATAGTAATTATGAGAGATTTTAATGTTGATAGTTTTAATGGTAAGTAATAAGTTTCGTTAGTGTCCCTATTAGGCTTTAGCAACGCGAATTCAGAACATGGACGCAGTAAATCACCTTACTATGTGGTATTGGATTCTATTTATGCAATACCACCTTCATTCTTTCTTGGGGTAGCAAAAGAAATTTTGTACAAGTTTTTTAGAAATCATGTACCACAGTGACTGCAAGCCCAAACCTACAGGGGTAATTATCTAATGTGTTCAATTGGATATTGTTACTAATGTGCATAATCAAATCCTCAGATTTTAACAGGCTTACTTTATGATTTACTATGATTGAAAGTGAAAATTGCGTCCCCGAAGGTATTTAATACTGCAATCTAGGTTTTACTTCATTATTTAAATTTCTGTACGTTAAATCAATATACTAATAATGATCCAGTAAAATTAAACTCCACCTTAGTAAAAGGTGAGGCGCCAGAGTGGTTACAATATCTTATAAATTACTACTTCATAAGTTATAATAAATAAATGTTTTTTTAACAGAAATTTTGTTAATTCATACCTGGAGATTGAGAATCTACTTCATAATGTTCTAAAACACAATTCAAAAACCTAGTTATTCTACAGTGAAGATCTGGTTTAATTCTTTTGACGGTTTTTGTTTTTTTTTTTGCTTACACACCTCAAGGTAAAAGTGTAAAACGTTTATTACACAAAGAACCCAGTTTTCAGATATTCCTATTGTACGCCAAAGTCAAATTTAGAATCACCAATACAATATTATCGTTAACAGACATATTTCCGGAAAAAATAATTCTATGGGACCAGAAAAAAAATTATAATTATTAAGCGATTGTTCCCCTATAGGAGATCGATTGAACTTGAATTTATGATGGCATTTTTGCATTTTGTCCCTTTATTCTTCCCAAAATCTCTGCATCCTTTCGGAACTGTTCGTGTATCTGTTCTTTCCAGGTTGTTGCGATATTCTGTGCTCAAATTTTACAATCGTTATTTTATTACGGCAAACAGTGTGGTCTTTGATATTATGGGGTTTTCCACTCTGTAAATGTGTGCGTAAAATATTGCTCGGCGATTTCTAATTTCTATTGTTATGGTGTTGGTCTTTTGATAGACATCGTTATGAGGTCATCATCCAAATCCCGTTTTATTGATTGCCTTTTGAGGATGTTTCTTTCCTAGTTTTCATTAATTTTGGGATGACTGTCGACTCCCATTGTTTCGGTTGTGTAGGTTGCTTCTGGATGTTTTTATAATTCCTTAATATTGCGTCTGTCGAATTGCATTTTTTGCTGTAGTGACCCCCTGTAACTTGTAGGCCTTCTGGAGCTTGCTCATTCTCTGTTCATTAGCCATTGGTTTTAGCTGTGAGGCCAGTATATTTTCGTTGCGGTACTTAAAATGGTGGACTTGTGTGATTCTAATGTGTTTTGTGATTAAAAAGGATTTATTTTCTAGACTTTTTTCTATATATTGAGCTTTTTTTCGGGCAGTTTATTCATTGAGTTAGTTCTGTTGTCTGCGACGAGTTCGATGCCGTATGCAAAGACGAGGCATTTGATATTAATTTGGATTCGAAGGGATCTGATGTTCTTCCCATGAATTTCACTTCGAACGTTGTTCTTGCAATTGTCTGTTATATGATTTCCGGGCCATCCCAAGGATCCCGAATTAATTAGCCTTAATTAATATAAGAGTAATCTTGATATCTCATGTGCGTGAGCTATTGCGAGTGCGTGTGCGCGAGCGTGTAGGTGTACGTGCACGTGTGTGTGCGTGTGCGTGTGTATGTGCGTGTGAGCGTGCGTTTGCGTGTACGTGTGCGAGAGTCCGAGCGCGCGCGTGGGCGTGCCAGTGTGCCTGTGTGTGTGCGTGATTGTGTGACTGTGTGTGCATGTTTGTGGGTATGCGTGTGCCAGTGCGTGCGAGTGCGCGTGTGCGTGTGATTGTGTTTGTGCGCGTGCCTGTGCGTGCGCGTGTGCGTGTGCATGTGCGTATGCGTGTGCGTGCGCATGTGCGTGTGCGTGTACGTGTGCGTGTACGTGTGCGTGTACATGTACGAGTGGGTGTAGGTGTCTGTCTGTGTGTGTGTGTACGTGTGTGTGTTTGTGTGTGTGTAGGTGTGTGTGTGTGTGTGTGCGTGTGTGTGTGTGTGTGCGTGTGTGTGTGTGCGCGTTTCTGTGCGTGGGTCGTGTGTGCGTGTGTCATGTGTATTGTGTGTGCGTGCCTGCGGTTACGTATGCGTATGCGTTTGCGTTTGCGTGTGGGTGTGCGTGTACGTGCGCGCGTGCGTGTGCGCGTACGAATGCGTATGCGTGTGCGTGTGCGTGTACGTGTGCATGTGCGTGTGCGTGCGCGTATGCGCGTGCTTGTGGGTGTGCGTGTGCGTTTGCGAGAGCGTGTGCGTGTGCGTGTGCCTGTACGTGTACGAGTGGCTGTAGGTGTCTGTCTGTGTGTGTAAGTGTGTGTGTGGGTGTGTGTGTGTGTGTGTTTCTGCGTGTGGGTCGTGTGCGTGTGTCGTGTGTATTGTGTGTGCGTGTCTGCGTGTGTCCGAGTGTGTGTGTGTGTGCGTGTGTTTGAGTGTGAGTATGAGTGTGCATGTGCGTGTGCGCGTGCTTGTGCGTTTGTGCGTATGCGAGTACGTGTACATGTGCGTGTGCGTGTGCGTGTGCGTGTGCGTGTGCGTGTGCGTGTGCGTGTGCGTGTGCGTGTGAGTGCGTGTGCGTGTGCGTGTGCGTGTGCGTGTGCGTGTGCGTGTGCGTGTGCGTGTGCGTGTGCGTGTGCGTGTGCGTGTGCTGTGCGTGTGCGTGTGCGTGTGCGTGTGCGTGTACGTGTACGTGTGTGTGTGTGTGTGTGTGTGTGTGTGTGTGTGTGTGTGTGTGTGTGTGTGTGTGTGTGTGTGTGTGTGTGTGTTTGTGTGTGTGTGTGGGTACATGAGTGCGTGTGTGCGTGTGTGCGTGCGTGCGTGTCTCTTTGAACGTGTGTATGTTTGCACACGCGCGCGTGTGTGTATGTGTGTGTGAGTATGAGTGTGAGTGTGAGTGTGAGTGTGAGTGTGAGTGTGAGTGTGAGTGTGACTGTGAGTGTGACTGTGACTGTGACTGTGACTGTGACTGTGGCTGCGACTGTGACTGTGGCTGCGCTGTGAATGTGACTGTGACTGCGACTGTGACTGTTACTGTGAGTCTGAGTGTGAGTGTGAGTGTGGGTGTGAGTGTGAGTGTGTGTGTGTGTGAGTATGAGTGTGCGTATGAGTGTGAGTGGGTGTGTGAGTGTGAGTGTCAGTGTGAGTGTGTGTGAGTGTGTGTTAGTACGAGTGTGAGTGTGAGTGTGAGTGTAACTGTGTGTATGTGTGTGTGCGTGTGTGTGTTTGTGTCCGCGCATGCGTGCGTGCGTCCTTCCGTTTGTGCGTGCGTACGTGCGTGGGTGCTTGTGTGTGTGTGAAGATTTACGCTTCTTCTTAATTCATGAACGAAAATACCTACAGACTTAAAATAATTTGTACTTCTGCTGTAGCTGATTAGATTTTGGGGGAAATTCAAGTGGGAACATCTCCATTTCGCCCCCTGGCATTTATTGGCGGATCGGTAGTTGCTGATTCTGTAGACAATGCCAATGTTTTTGTGAATTTGTTTGCACCAAACTCGTGTCTCAATGATTCTGGAAAAGGTGTGCCTCTAGTCAACTCTTCTTCATACGCTATGAAACCAATTCATTTGGGGTACAAGCTCTTGGAAAAGATCATCAGTAGGCTTCATCTCAATAAGGCGACTGGCCCAGACGGTATCCCAGCTATTGTCTTAAGGAAATGTTCCCCCGAACTAGTACCAGTCCTATCTAAGCTCTATACCACCTCTATGCCTTCTGGGGAATTCCCTTCATCATGGAAGGTAGCAAATGTTCAACCTATTCCAAAAAAAGGCGATAAGACCGATCCCTCAAGCTACCGACCAATTGCCATCACTTCCAGTTTGTCTAAAATCATAGAAAAAGCCATCAATCAGCAACTGTTCACGTTCCTTGAAACTAACAAACTCCTTAGTGGCCACCAATATGGGTTTAGGCAAAGTCGTTTAACAGGTGATCTTCTTTCATATGTGACCCAAGTTTGGAACAATACAGTAGAGCAGTCCGGTGAAACAGTTGTAGTCGCTTTAGATATCTCAGAGGCATTTGACCAAGTTTGGCATAAGTATTTACTTGCCAAACTCACCTCGTTTGGGTTAAACGATACGCTCATCAACTGGGTTTCTAGTTTCCTTGATAAAAGACGAATACGTGTTGTAGTTGATGGATTTTTTTCAAAAGAAGTTAGCATTAACGCGGGGGTAACAGGGATCCGTTATAACGCCTACACTTTTTCTGCTGTACATAAATGGCCATATTTCTTCAACAACTAACCCCATCCATTGCTTTGTTGACGATAGCACTCTTCACTGTAGTTCATCTCAGTCTACTCATAGAGATAATCCACCTTCTATGTCAAATCAAGAAATTAAAGCTGAAATGGCAAATTCAATCAACAAAGACATTCAACGTATTCTCGAATGGGGAAGCAATAATCTAGTTAAATTTAATGCTAACAAAACTCAGTGTTGCCTTGTGTCCGCCAAAAAAGATCGATCATTTCCTGTTGTAAGTACGAATGGCTCAGTTCTTAGGTTTTCAGACTCTATTACTTTGTTAGGTATGACTGTATCTTCAAATCTCTCATGGGTTGACCATCTTCTGTCAGCTACCAAAACAGCTGCTCGTAAAATTGGCTTTTTGTACAGATCTAAGCAGTACTTTACCTCTCGACAACTTCTTCTGCTGTATAAGGCCCAAATTCGGCTTCATCTGGAATATAATTCTCACCTCTGAGTTAGTGCTCTCCAATACGCTCTCGATATCGTTGATCGTATTCAGAAGAGAGCGATTAGGCTTATAAATAACCCGTCCTTACCTTTTCACATACAGTCACTTGAGCATAGAATGATGGTTTCAGTATTCTTTGTATTATCGTTATTACAATGGCTATTGTGCTGCTGAATTATATTCTTTGATACCATCTCGGGCTATCTTTGCGAGAAACACTCGGTTCGCTCATTCACATCATCAGTGTGCAGTACAAATCTCCACTTGTCGTACCAAACGGGCCCAATCCACATTTTTCTACACGGCTTCTAAACTCTGCAATGATCTCCCTAGTTCCTGTTTTCCTCTCACTTATGATATGAGAAAATTTAAGGTAGCTGTTCATAGGCATCTATTGGCAATTCATTATCCCTCTATCCATCCTCCTAAGTGTTCCTGAGTGCTTTAGCACTATAGGTCAAATTTAGCTTGTTCAGGTTCACGATCATAAAAAAAGCTATTCTTGTTTTGTATCAAATATTTCTGGAACAGCTGCAAATTTGAAAAATAAAAAAATAATATATATATATATATATACCAAAACGATATACAGGGTCTCCTTAAATTGCATAGCCAAAAGGATGATTAAAATTACATACGTGAAAATAAGCCGATTTAACTAAGCTTGCCTTAGTCCAAAAGATGATAATAACGAAGCTACAGTGTGTCAAATTTGAAAAAATAAATCACATTTTCTTTCATATCTTTCCACTGCTTTGAGCTAATTTTATAACATTTCTTATTTCTTGGGATGAGAAATTCAAATTTATTATCGATTTTGGTGTATTTCCTAGATGGCGCTACAAGCGACGATTAGGACATGTTTAACACGCTAGAAATTTTTTGTGCTACACTGTAGACCTTTTTAGTATGGATGTTAGCTTTCCCTACCTTTTCTGCTTAAATCTTGATATCGCTAAGAGTACCGGTTTTCGAGAAAAACGCATCTGAAGCTCATGATGCCTAAACATTATCCAAAGTATCAAAATAACTTACTTGACCATCCTATATTTTTCCGCAATAACAATTAGTTTTAATTAATTTCAATTAATTTTGAATCTTTCCTCTCTCGTGAAAAATTTAGTTTAGACGTACGGTTTAGTCAGGAAAAAATATTTTCTAATGCATTACACATTTACGAAAGCGCTTTTACTTAGGTAAAAAACTTTAGTCGCCTTTGCTTTTTAGTTACCCTATCGATAGTTGAATTTATTTATCAAACGTTAGTCTTTTTCTGTCGCTTTTGTGTTGATAAATATTCATAATTTTGGCTCACAGTTTTACTAATTCTGAAATGGTGGATATGCTATTAGTCTATGGACCTTGCCATTGCAACGGTCGAAGAAGGTTACGAATTTATAGCGAAAAATATCCTTTCCGTGGAACTCCAAATCGGTACACTTTTGCTAATATCAAAAGACGTCTCCGCAAAAATGGCTAGTTTCAACCAAGCTGTGTAAATTCTGGACGCAGACGAACAATAAGGACGGTGGAAATAGAAGAAGACATTTTGGACGCTGAAATAAGTCCAAAGATCAGCACACGTGTAGGATTGCAAATGGTAATTTCGAAATCATCAGTTCATAGAGTATTTCAAGAACAATTATTGTACCCCTTTCATATTAGAAAAGTCCAAGACATATTGCCCATGGATCCTGATCAACGTTTGGCTTTCTGTCGATTTAATATTCATAGAAGAAACGAAAATACAAATTTTAGTAAAAAAATTTTGTTCACGGACGAAGCTACTTTTATTAGACATGTTTATGCTGTTGAAAACCCTCATGAAACGAGAGTATCTCATTATCAGCATCAATTTCAAGTAAATATCTGGGCTGGAATTGGAGACACTTTTATTACTGGTCCCTTTCTACTGACAAATCGGCTGAATGGAGATAGGTACTTGAACTTTTTAATATAAAATTTACCTATTCTATTGGAAGATTTGCCCTTACTCCTTTGTCGTGCCCTTTGAATTATGCATGATGGCGCACCTCCTCATTTCACTTTAAATGTAAGACAACATTTAAATGAGGTATATTCACAGCGCTGGATTGGAAGAGGAGGTCACGCACCTGTGAACTGGCCGGCTTGATCACCGGACTTGACACCCTGTGATTTTTTGTAGGGTGCATCCACAGTTAATACGCAAGAAGAATTGTTGGCAAGAATAATTCATGGAAACAATTTTTTGAAGAATAGTTCTGAAGTATTGTCAGAGAGCAATGTAATTTTTTAAAAAGAATTAACTTGTGCATGCATGAAAATGTTGGAAATTTTGAACATTTGTTGAAATAGCAAATTAAATACCTTCCAGAAAAGTCCATCAATTGCACTTGTCAAAACAATTTTATTTTTTTTATTTTCATCTAGCTTTTGGTTGAAAATAATGCAATTTAATTGTTTAACTTTGTTTTCCATATTGTTAATTATTAAGGTTTTTGTTTTTTCTTCAATAATTATTGTTCTTGAAAAACTTCATTCTTCTTTATTTTTTTTCAATAAATCGGCTTCATGAATTATTCTTATTATTATTATGATTTATTATTATACTTTTGGATACTTTTCATGCATCATGAGCTTTAGATGCGTTTTTCTCGGAAACCAGTGCTCTTAGTCATATCAAGGAGTTATACCTTTTTTAAGTAGAAAAGGTAGGAAAAACTATTATTCCACACTAAAAGAGCCTACAGTGTAGCACAAAATAGTTGTAGCGGTTTAAACATGTCCTAATGGTCGCATGAAGCGCCCTGTAGGAAATACACCGAAATCGATGATAAATTTGAATTTCTCATCCCAAGAAACCCCCATATAAGAAATTTTATAAAATTAGCACAAAGCAGTCGAAAGATGTGAACTTTGATACACTGTAGCGTCGTTATTATCAACTTTTGGACTAAGGCAAGTTTGGTTAAATCGGATTATTTTTTACGTAAGTAATGTTACTTATATTCTTGGCTGTGCAATTTAGGGACACCCTGTAGATTATTTATGTTCTATGCAATTTTTGGATACGACACGTAATTTAGTGGCAAAAATTCCTAAGGTAAAATTTAAGTGTTAGTTAAAATTTTTTCAATGTCGGAATAAAAATTAACTTTATAAGGAAACGTGTAGACATTCGTTTTAAAGAAAATCTAACGTTACATAACCTTTCTTTATAAAGTTTTTAATGGAAAGCTAACTAAATCTAAAAGTTAAATAAGTATGATCAAAAAAACCTGTGTTATTGATATTTTTATAGAAGCGGACGACTTTGGAGTTTTTTTTAAGTTAGCATCTAGATGTGTATTAACCTCTATCTGACATAAAGTTTTAAACGTCTGTTTTACATAGATCATTACTTTTGTTTTTTGAAATGTTGCCTATTTTCGTAATGACCTTATTATAAAAAAGCTGCATAATTGTCCTAAAAAACTTGTTATTGATTGTTAATTTCCATTTTGTAGTTTGGAACGTCGTGTATTGTTCCACACCAGATATTTCTGGAATTGGAATTGAGTTTCCCTTTTTAATAGTTATTGCATTATTTACTTTCTTTTCTTTTATTTCTTTACGTTGTTGATTACAGAGTTTCCAAGTTGTGACTAGCCTCGTTGCATCGTCCCTTGCGTTAGCATTGTTAGGTCCCTACTCAACTTCCTTGCCTTCCCGTATTATCCTTTTTGTGGTATGTTAGATATTTTCAAGAATTTTGGTGTCTTTAAAATCAATGTTGCGCGATGTACTTATTACATGTTGAGCTAAAGAAGATGTTTGTTGTCCTTTCTTTAATGCGTTCTGGTGTTCTTCTCTTCTGAAGTTCACTCGTGCATTGGTTCGCCTAATATTTGAACCCTTGCAATTTAAGCATTTTATTTCATATACTCTTTGTCCTTCCAGTTCTACTTTAGCTTTTGTGGTTTGGTAGAATATTACCGACTTTATTGCAGGTATTAAACGTAGCCTTAGCGTTGTGCTTCTTTAGGCTTTTGTTTTGTTGCTACTGGTTTGTCCTCCTCTTTATCATTATGTTTTAGTTTATTGTTCGCACAAGCTTTATTGATATTATTATTAGAGAAAGCATTCTGTTGAAGTGTTGTGCGTAGTATTTCCATTTATTTGTTTCTATTTTCCACACTTGTTAGTTTTTGCGATCTTGTTGTCAAGGTTTTGATGATTGATTAAAGTCGCGCTGGGTGATGATGCGACTAGTGCCGATCTGTATGTTTCTTTCTGTATACTGTCTGACCCGATTTTCCATCTGTTCTTTTTGTACGTCCAAAAATAGTAGTTCGTTGTTTTCCTTTACTTCCATGGTAAATTTGATTTTTGATGTAATCCATTCAGATGTTCCAAGAATTAGGTTAATTTTCTCCTTCCATGTTGCCAAATTACGAATGCGTTGTCTACGTATCTTAGACAAAGGTTTGGTTTGAACAGTGTCTCACTTATGGCTCGAGTTTCCAGGTTGGCCATAAATTGATTGGCGATAATTGGTGATAGTAGTGATTCCATAGGCGCTCCTTCTACATGTCTATATTTTTATTTTTTACAGGAAGTACGTGTTTTTCCGACAATGTTTTGTTAGATCCATGACGTCCTCGGGTGGATTGTACTTTTACTAATAATGTCTAAAGCTTCGTCCACAGCTACATCGGTAAATAACCATACTACGTCGAAGCTGACCAGCAAGTGGTTCGGCAGAATATTTCTTTGTCCAGTAATTCGATAAGTTGCGTTTTTCAGATACGAGTTGATGCTTTCGTTGTATTTTAGTAATTGTTTAGCGAAGTATTTTGCCAGTTGCTGAAGCCCCGAACTGACTGATCTGACTGTAGGTCAGGCACCTCTTGGCAGTTAAAAATCTCGCTATGTATTTTCTAACTATTACCGAGTACTTTACTACGCCAGTGTGGCTATGTGTCTGTGTGTCTGAGTGTATTTCCTGCCTATCCATGACTATAATTATTCCAAAAAAACCTAACCAAAAATGTGAATAACTCATTCAAATATCAGTTCGTTTTGATTGTACATACGCGTACATCAGGTTGAAAACTCATCAGGCGCATTGACGGCCATAAGTTGGATGTGAAATATAACATTTGGAATAAACGAGCATAACGACTTTGGATAAATAACATTGTGTGACCGTAATTAATTATTTTAAATGTGTTAGTTATTTGAAATTATATTTTCTAATTGTATTTTGTAATGTTAAGGTTTTTTTTATGGAATTGTGTTTTTCATTATATAATTTTTGCATAGAGCTGAGTTGTTAAAGTGGTATTTAGCAATTAACTAGAGATATATTTTAACCCTGCATTACTATTGTTTATTAGAAATATGTACCATTCTTCTTCCTAACTAGTTAACTTTGAAGATGTATTCCATTATAAAATTTCGTGAACGCGGTGGCGGTTTATCAGTCCTAAATTCGGGATGGATTAAAATTAGTTGATGCATAAATTAAGGATTGGTTGATCAATATACTTGGACACTATTCTGTTTCAAAGGTCCATGTGGTGAGTACAAAAATACATTGTCTTTGTATGTCACGTCAGATGTGTTCAGGTACTAGGTTACTGTAAAATGTATCACGTGAAATTTTTCTTCGGTGTAATTATTGGTTGCTCCTAAAAATTACTTGAACAAACCTTGTCATTGTTCTTCTAAATACTTTTCTGGCTTATATATTGGGACGTTTTGGTGCTGTCAACCTGTTATCTATTGGCCCCTATATTACAATTATTTTTAAAATTTTCAGCAATCAACTTTCTTAAAACACAAACACCCATCCTCTTGTAGTTCTGGTTTCGGTAAAATGGCAATAATAGCAAATATTGAAAATCTAGTCGAATACCTTTTTACCAGTTTGATCGTCGTTATGGTGCATACTTGACGTATATATTTGTGTGACGTGTATTCCCTTTTCTTTGCTGACATAAATTTAATCAGTACAACTGTTTCGGACAATAATGGCAAATTACGCTCTGAATACTCATCTACTTCCACCTCTGTACCTGTATCTTCTTTGTCGCCCGATTATTCAGTTTACTCAGATATTCTCTGACTTGATATTATCTTTGTCACTATCTATCGCTTTCCCCAGAAACAACATTCAATTTTTGTTTCTTCCGTTTTATCCCCTCCATAGTTCTACCATAGCGCTTTTATCGTAGCAATTCCGTCGGATAATCATTACTTTCGGCCGTTGGACTGAGATCAACATCAGAGATTGCATCGGAAGTTTTGATGCGATTTGGTGGAACGATTCCAGTTGCAAAAAATCCGTTGATTAAATTTAGTTTTACACCATGTTCATCACCGCCCGACTTTTTACTATCACATCCATTTTCTCTAACGCCTGCTTAAACAAAGATGGGAATTACTCTTTCAGTATACCTCTGATATTATGGTGTTCAGAAAGAACGCCCCTCCAAACAGCTTCAAACGGTTTAAAAACGACCACGTTGAGTGGTTGACAGAGATAGGTTGAATGAGGCAAGAAACATACAAATGAGGTGTTATATTCTTTCCATAAGACCAGCACACTATCGTTAAAGTGGGATACCAAATTGTCATCCAGCAACACTTTTATTCCTTCAATTCGTCTTGCATGAGGCCACAAACAGGTAAGAAATCATTATTAAAATATTTAGCTTTTTCTGTTTAAATGGGCTGTTTTAATATCAAAAGACGTCTCCGCAAAAATGGCAAGTTTCAACCAAGCTATGTAAATTCTGGACGCAGACGAACAATAAGGACGGTGGAAATAGAAGAAGACATTTTGGACGCTGAAATAAGTCCAAAGATCAGCACACGTGCAGGATTGCAAATGGTAATTTCGAAATCATCAGTTCATAGAGTATTTCAAGAACAATCATTGTACCCCTTTCATATTAGAAAAGTCAATGACATATTGCCCATAGATCCTGATCAACGTTTGGCTTTCTGTCGATTTAATATTCATAGAAGAAACGAAAATCCAAATTTTAGTAAAAAAATTTTGTTTACGGACGAAGCTACTTTTATTAGACATGTTTATGCTGTTGAAAACACTCATGAAACGAGAGTATCTCATTATCAGCATCAATTTCAAGTAAATATCTGGGCTGGAATTGGAGACACTTTTATTACTGGTCCCTTTGTACTGACAAATCGGCTGAATGGAGATAGGTACTTGAACTTTTTAATATAAAATTTACCTATTCTATTGGAAGATTTGCCCTTACTCCTTTGTCGTGCCCTTTGGATTATGCGTGATGGGGCACCTCCTCATTTCACTTTAAATGTAAGACAACATTTAAATGAGGTATATCCACAGCGCTGGATTGGAAGAGGAGGTGACGCACCTGTGAACTAGCCGGCTTGATCACCGGACTTGACACCCTGTGATTTTTTTGTAGGGTGCATCCACAGTTAATACGCAAGAAGAATTATTGGCAAGAATAATTCTTGGGAACGAATTTTTTGAAGAATAGTTCTGAAGTATTGTCAGAGAGCAACGTAATTTTTTAAAAAGAATTAACTGGTGCATGCATGAAAATGGTGGAAATTTTGAACATTTGTTGAATTAGCAAATTAAATACCTTCCAGAAAAGTCTATCAATTGCACTTGTCAAAACAATTTTATTTTTTTTATTTTCATTTAGCTTTTGGTTGAAAATAATGCAATTTAATTGTTTAACTTTGTTTTCCATATTGTTAATTAATGCTTTTGTTTTTTCTTCAATAATTATTGTTCTTGAAAAACTTCATTCTTCTTTATTTTTTTTCAATAAATCGGCTTCATGAATTATTCTTATTATTATTATGAATTATTATTATACTTTTGGATAATTTTCATGCATCATGAGCTTTAGATGCGTTTTTCTCGGAAACACTGGTTGATCAATATACTTGGACACTATTCTGTTTCAAAGGTCCATGTGGTGAGTACAAAAATACATTGTCTTTGTATGTCACGTCAGATGTGTTCAGGTACTAGGTTACTGTAAAATGTATCACGTAAAATTTTTCTTCGATGTAATTATTGGTTGCTAATAAAAATTACTTGAACAAACCTTGTCATTGTTCTTCTAAATACTTTTCTGGCTTATATATTGGGACGTTTTGGTGCTGTCAACCTGTTATCTATTGGCCCCTATATTACAATTATTTTTAAAATTTTCAGCAATAAACTTTCTTAAAACACAAACACCCATCCTCTTGTAGTTCTGGTTTCGGTAAAACGGCAATAATAGCAAATATTGAAAATCTAGTCGAATACCTTTTTACCAGTTTGATCGTCGTTATGGTGTATACTTGACGTATATATTTGTGTGACGTGTATTCCCTTTTCTTTGCTGACATAAATTTAATCAGTACAACTGTTTCGGACAATAATGGCAAATTACGATCTGAATACTCATCTACTTCCACCTCTGTACCTGTATCTTCTTTGTCGCCCAATTATTCAGATTACTCATATATTCTCTGACTTGATATTATCTTTGTCACTATCTATCGCTTTTCCCAGGAACAACATTCAATCTTTGTTTCTTCTGTTTTATCCCCTCCATAGTTCTACCATAGCGCTTTTATCGTAGCAATTCTGTCGGATAATCATTACTTTCGGCCGTTGGACTGGGATCAACATCAGAGATTGCATCGGGAGATGCGATTTGGTGGAACGATTCCAGTTGCAAAAAATCCGTTGATTAAATTTAGTTTTACACCACGTTCATCACCGCCCGACTTTTTACTATCACATCCATTTTCTCTAACGCCTGCTTAAACAAAGATGGGAATTATTCTTTCAATATACCTCTGATATTATGGTGTTCAGAAAGAACGCCCCTCCAAACAGCTTCAAACGGTTTAAAAACGACCACGTTGAGTGGTGTTCAGAGATAGGTCGAATGAGGCAAGAAACATACAAATGAGATGCTATATTCTTTCCATAAGACCAGCACACTATCATTAAAGTGGGATATCAAATTGTCATCCAGCAACACTTTTATTCCTTCAATTCGTCTTGCATGAGGCCACAAACGGGTAAGAAATCATTATTAAAATATTTAGCTTTTTCTATTTAAATGGGCTGTTTTTATATTTATATTTATATAAGACTACACATTTCGATAATAATTACAGTTATCCTCCTCACTAGTGGTAAAATATTTTAGAATTTACGAAATATGAAAAAGTCAAAACCCAAACATAAGCGTGCTATTAATATAGTAGTTTGATAAACTATGGAATAAAATTTTAGTAAAGAATAACTACATCTTTAGTAAATGAAACATTGCTAAACTGCCTTGAAAGCGACCCTCTAACGGTTGCAGGCTAACAGTGAGAAATGTCATAATCAAGCAGAACATTTAACAAAATTTAGTAAAGTCACGTTGTAAGTGTAAACTTTTGAAAAACTTTGTAACAAACTCTTGACGTTAGTTAATATAATTTACGTTTATTAGGCAACTTAACATGCATTGCGTGCAGCGTGTGTTGCATATCGTAGTTGCATGAAAACATGCATTTAATTATTGCAAGAATAAACTCGTACGCATATTGTTTGCACATTTAATTCACATGTTCATGCGAAAAGACTACCTTAGCGACTTTTTTTTTGGTGATATTTTTAAGGTGGGTGTAGCGCATCCATTGTTGCATTGGTAATCGTCCACATACTTCCAATCACTTTCCTTCCAGCATTGACCCTTCGTCCAATCTCACTCTCAATTGTACCATCTGCAGTAAAGATTCTACCGAGACACACCAGCTCGTCCACTTGCTCCACAATTTCATCTTGCAGAGTAAATACTCTACTTTCCCTTCCACCTACCCGATTGAACACCACAATCTTAGTTTTGTTCACGTTTACCTTTAGGTCCATGCTCTCACAGACTGTATCAAACTTCCTGAGAGCGGTTTGCAGCTCATCCGCACTGTCACTTAATAAGACTGTGTCATCTGCATACACGAGAAGTCGTACATTTACGTCACCAACCATTACACCATTTGTATCGGTACATGCTTGTCTAAGACATTCATCCATGTATACACTCACACCTCCTCTCACCCTAACACATGCGCGACTACCGTTGTATACTGCTCTTATTCCATTTATTAAACCTTTATTTACGCCATATTAATTTAATATTTCCCACAGCTTCACCCTATTCACTCTGTCATATGCTTTCTCCAGATCTACAGACGCACAGTACAACTTCCTTTTTACTTTTAAACACTTATCGATCACCTGCTGGAGAGCAACAATCTGATCGACACATCCTCTTCCTGGTATGAAGCCACCTTGCACATCCCACATCTTAGTTTGTGTAGTTTCTCGTACTCTATCAATCAGTATTCTTCCAAATACTTTACCAGGCACGCTGAGCAAACTTATTCCTCTGTAGTTCTTACAATCACTCTTGTTCCCCTTACCCTTATACAATGGTACAATGAAGGCACTCCAATCCCTCGGCACTTTTCCACACATAAGGCATACATTAGGTAATTCACACAATCTTCGTATAAGCTTTGCACCACCATACTTGAGTATTTCAGCAGTGATTTCATCTACGCCTGCTCCCTTGCCGTTTTTAAACCATCCTACCGTTTTCTCTACCTCATTTATTCCAATATCCTTCTCAGTTTCATTCATCATTTCTTCTATATTCCCCTTATTTAATCCTTCAGTCTTACTTTCCTCACTACTGTACAGCTTTCCTAAGTATTCTTGCCAGCATTTCCTCACTTCACAATCGTCCCATACTTTTTAGTTTCTAGTATTCATCACTCCTGCAGCGTTCTGTTTTGGGCCACGTTTTGTATTTTTGACCCATTTTCAGAAGAGTTTTTTGTTTCCCTCAAAATCATTCTGCATTTTCTCTCCTTCCATAGCCATCACTTCCTCTTTATTTATTCTCACTGCCTCCTTCGCTTCCTTGTTTCTTAATCTGTACACCTCATACAATCGCTTTTTCTCAGTCTCATTTTTTGCAGCAATCATTGCCATGTACGCATCTTTTTTCTTACATACTGCCTTTTTTACCGACTCATTCCACCAGGCACATTTTTTATGTCTACCTACAGTCACTCTTCCACATATTCGCACGGCACAATTGACAATAGAGTTTTTCAAGCTTATCCATGCACTTTCAACGTCAGTGTCTTTTATTTGTTCGTTCCACACTGTTTCATTCACATTCAACTCTTTACTCACAGCATCTGGGTATTTCATTCTCGCACCATTATCCACTAGTTTGTCTACCCTAATTCTGGACGTTCGCACTACGTTTGTTTTCCTTCTCCAGACCTTTTGCCCTAAGCACACTCTCGATACAACCAAAAAGTGGCGCATTACTTTTGTGCCTTTCGCCAGGTTTCTAAGCCGTTCATCATACACTATTAAGTCTATTATACTTTTAGAATCACCTCTTTGCCATGTATACATATGCATATTTTTATGTTTAAACCACGTATTGGATACAAACAGGCTTCTCTCCACACAGATGTTCAACAGGTGTTCACCGTTCTCATTGACTCTTCGGTCTCCGAACTTTCCTAGAACGCGTTCACTATGTTCTCTCCGTACACCCACCCATCCGTTCATATGCTCCACTATAATCACTCTTTCGTTTGGCTTACATACGTTCAACACGTTCTCTACTTCATTCCAGAAGTTCTCACGCTCTTGGTCTCTTTCTCCATTCATCGGTGCATAGCATGCAATAAGAAAAATTCTTCGAAACTCCACTTTCATTCTAACCCATATTACCCAGGGAGATACCAATTCGTATTGTTTAATACATATTTTCGCTCTTTCACTTATGGTCATCCCAACAAAGCGTATATTAATTATTTCATTGGGCCGGTTTCGGGATTAAAAGCTTCCACCATTAGCAGCCTTTATCTAAAATATATATTACTTAAAAACTCTTTGGACAAACAATTCAAATTTTATAAAAAACTTACATCTATTACGTCACAAAAGTTAAAATTAATAAGTACCTGAAAATCTAACTTATTGATTGAGGAGCAGACTTTCTAATTGAGTTTTGTCCATATTTTCACATATTCAACTACAGATGGCATTCTATACTTTATTTACATATCTTCTTATTAAGATAATCACAGACAACCTAAATGTATTATATTACATTAAAATTTAATACAGAAAAAACCCTAGACAAACTAAACGTATTATGTGCTCAGTCTAGAGACAAGGAATCAAAGTATTGTGGACATAAAGTTATCGTTTGAAGTTCATAGTATTATGTTCACGACGATTTGTTTTGATTCAGTTATTGCGTATTAACAAATTAGTACCGTCGCACAGTGGGACAGAAATGCTCTAAAGTTGGCAAAAATACAAAAACGTCAATACAACATATAAATAATTAGCTAATGTCCCTTGTTAGATTCATTATCAAGGAACACTTGAACAGTATTGAAGAAAACGTATTTAGTTTGTCACTAGAGTGCGGCACTGCAGAAACTTATCGAAGTTGGCTAGAAGCCAAATCTTTTGATAGTAGTTGTTATTGTTTTGTTTTAGTTTGTGGCATAATTTAGATTATGGAAGTTACAAATTCAGGTATATAACTGTGTTTTGATAACTTTTATTTTGTTTGGCATGATTAATTTGCAACAGTATATGTAAAATAAAATGATAATAGAGCATGTAATACAATTATGAAATATTCTGCAAACACTTGAGTGTTTAATATTAATTTTATTATATACATAAATAAAAAGTTTACCTCGAGCACGATTTGAACCTAGGACCTGTACTTTGCTAGTGTACCGCACTAACCAACTGCGCTATCGGATTCAAGTCTCAACCGATGAAAATGTTGTCTTTATGTATGAAGAACTGATGTAAATTCTAATTATAATGAGATTACAGTCAAATTACTTGTATTAAAGGAATGTGAGCCTGCAATATCGCAAGCATTTATACATACCAAAGCAACTTGACTAATATTAAATTATTGTAAGCTTTGTCATGAACGAATAAGTTCAAAAGTAAATTTTTAGTTTAAAATTATTACTAATTTTATTATATACATAAATAAAAAGTTTACCTGGAGCAGGATTTGAACCTACGACCTGTACTTAGTCAAGTTGCTTTGGAATGTGTAAATCCTTGCGATATTGCAGGATCACATTTCATTAATATAAGTAATTTGATTGTAATTTCATTATATTTAGAATTGACATCAGTTCTACATACATAAAGACAAAATTTTCATCGGTTGGGGCTTGAATCTCGATAGCGCAGTTGGTTAGCGCGGTACTCTAGTAAAGTACAGGACGTAGGTTCAAATCATACTCGAGCCAAACTTTTTATTTATGTATATAATAAAATTAATAATAATTTTTAGTTACAAATTCACTTTTGAACCTATTCGTTTTTAACAAAGCTTATAATAATCGAGTGTTTAGTTCTGTATCCAAGGACATCGATTTTCGAATTATTTATTTTCATATACCTAAAAGTTCCAAGTATCCATTACACATTTTGCTACTTTTTGCTACTTTATCAGTTATCAATATTTTTCGATATTAAAGTTTTGCCATTGCGTTGCTTGCTTTTAGTTTTCTGCACATCTCGAATTTAATGTTTTTATTTTAGGAACAAGTGTAAATACAATGTTTGGATTCAGAAAAGATTAAATAGAAATTATGAGACGTTCAGAAGCAAAAGGTTTTGAGCAACAATTTCAATTTATGTTAGAAGAGCTGAAGAGGCGGACAAATTATAACGAGAGTAACGACATTAATTTAAAGACCATGATGAGGAAAATTTAAGTCGGAGTTTCGATCGAGATGGTCGAAAGCATGTAGGATCGATGAAAAATTTTAGAAAAAAAAATAACTGGCTTGAAACGCCGCTTTCGTTTCCTCGCTTTACAAAATAAACGCGATCGATCAATTCCATTCGATTTGTGTTCCAAACGAACTAAAAGGTTAAAGTCGAAAGAGTTGTGTGGTTCAACTCTGGATCTTTATTATCATATGCTACTTGTATGAGTTTAAGAGCGGAAGGACAAGTACAGGCCTCGAAAGTTTTAAAAGATATTACCACATTAAGCCCAGCGCGGGCAACAAATATCGAGAGGCCTATAGGAAATCTCTGAATTCACAAATACAGCCTTTGTCAGGTGAAGATGCTTTTGCAGTTTTAATAGATGCCAAGCTCCTTCGTGGACAGTATAATATAATAAGGAAAAATACTCCAGAAAAATTTCCTTCTTATAAAACTGTACAAGCTGCCAAACCGTTGTGCTATCCTAAAGACATAACAGTGACTGAAACTAGTGCTTCTGTTAAAGTACAGACTCTATTTTCAAAATGGGGCTTTGACGGATCTTCGGGACACAGTTCCTATAAACAAGCATTCTACGACTCAGAAGCCAGTGATTCAGCTCTATTTATCACATGTTTGGTTCCATTTCGACTACCTCCTGGAAAAGCCATTATATGGCAAGACCCGCGCCCTGGATCAACTAGGTTCTGCAGACCTATCAAAATAGAATTCATAAAGGAATCCACTACTCTTTCTATTTCGGAAAAAAATAGAATCGAAGATAACATAAAAAGCCTTCATGTCAGTAACGTTGTAATTCAATCGAGGCAACTAAAAGTAAGTCACCATTAAATATTTGCTATGGTTGACAGCAACGATAAGATGATTTATATGTGGTGCAACATCAAAACAATTTAACATTTTTGCATGGGTGGATTTGAATGTTCGAATGTCTTTTGCATTTATCATACAAACTGCCTCTAGCAAAACGGTAAGCTCGTGGTATGCAGATAAGTTAATTGTAGCTCAAAATAAAGCTCGAATACAAAAAGAATATAAAGATTGTTGTGGTTTAATTGTTAATAAGACTAAGAAGGGTTTTGGAAACACAAATGATGGCAACACTGCCAGAAGTTTTTTCCAAAACGTGGAACTTAGTGCTGCAATCACAGACATAGATTTGGATGTGATAAAGAAATTGCACATCATAATGGTTGTGGAAGCTAGTAGATTTGATATAGATGTAGAAAAATGTCTTCATTATGCTCATGAAACCGCCAGGTATTTTGTCTCGAAGTATCCCTGGTACAATATGCCCCCCACTTTGCATAAGTATCTGATCCATGGACCAGAAATTATATCCTCGGCACTCTTTCCCAAAGGACAATGGACCGAGGCAGCGCAAGATGCCAGGAATATAGATTTTAAAAGACACAGAGAAAATTATTCCAGAAAATTTAGTCGGGACAAAATCAATGCAGACATTTTCAATTTGTTTTTAATCAGTTCTAATCCTGTGATCACCAGTAAACAAAAGAAAACGCAGACAACAATACGAAATTTGCCAAGAGAAGCAATAGATTGACTTAAAGCACCATCCGCCAACATATTTGGAGATAATAATTATAAGGATGATGATGATAAGAGTGGGGATGATAGCTGTTCAGATAGTGATGATCCAAAATAATAATATCTGATAAATTCGAATTAAAAACAAAAAAGGTTTCAGTTTGTCTGTTTTCACTTTTAGTATAGGTACAGTATGTTTTGATAAATTTTATAATAAATGATATAATATAGTCAGTCTTCGCTCTTAATTAATCACCCTGTACTGCAAATATATGATGTAACAGCGTATAATGGCTTTTATTTATAGAAATAGTTTACATTCACAGATGCAAATAACCAAATATTTGTTGCCAACTTTTTCAGCGTCTTGCACCACTGTGTGTCGATTAGCAAAAAGGAGTAAAATGAGCGATGGAGAGCATGTTGTGGATGATATGGATAGAGGAACAAGAAAGATGATAAGGAATGTTACAAGTAAGGAGCGTAAAATCCATATAAGGTGGTTTTTTTAGGTTAGTTTGTGTTGGATATTTAAAACGTAGTATTTGGTATATGCAGATATTCAGATCTCGACTCACATTGGCTCAGTGTTGTTTATCGGTGCAAACATAAAGTAAAAAAATTTAAATAGTGTAATCTATCGATATCTGACATTAAACATATTAAATAGATTTTCTACTCAGAAAAAAATAAAACTGCTAAAGATAGCAAACTGGTCCAAGTGATGGAAATAAGAGAAACTAAAAGGCAAAGACAAACGAAGAATGGGACAGTATGTACATGATGTTCATGTAAATATTATGTAAAGTATTTTACTGTTAATAATGTTTGGAAAGATCGATTTTATTATTTATCAGGTTTGCATGAAAAGCAAAAAATTTAGTTTGTCAAAAACTATTTTTATCAATATTTAATTGTAGACAAACAAGACTGTAGCAAAAAAAAAATTGGAGGAAAACGGAATAAAAAACCATGCGTGGTGGAGACATGCTGTCCAAGAAGAAGAAAGAAACTAGACAATGTCAGTAAATTTATTTGTTCTTAAAAAGTCCAAGAAAGCCATTGTGTTAGAACAAAATCTAAGAGGATTTATTTATCATCTGAGTATGATATGAATAACATTGGAAACTGTACAACGACCAAATTTCTGATGATTTTCAAAAAACGAACTATAAGTACTTCACACGAGTTTTTAACAACAAGTTTAGTATACAGGGTGAACCATGTGTATGGCAACACCTCAATAAATTGGAAACGTGGTAGATATAATACTGTAACTTTCAGGATAAGTTAATGGTCAAATACTCCACCTTTTGACGGATAACTGAATTTCAACCAGGAGGTGGTCGAGGGGTTGTAACTAAAATATTTTAAATGGAAATACCTACTGTGTGGTATGCTATTTTAAAGGCCTTTTTAAAACAAGAACAACGGCATAAATAAAAATTTTCTGATACTTGTATCCAAAATGGCGGCTGTTTGAAATTTTGGTTTTTAAAGAAATAATTGGTGTAGTAATGATACTCAAATTAAGTTTGTAAGATCAAAATTTTAATTTTATTGAATGGATATAAAAGTACATTGAAAAAAACTTGTTATTTATTTAGTAATTTGTTTATTAAAACTTACATTTCAATTCGAAAGATGCTCGAAATGTCCGCCTTCTGGCGTTTGGCAGTGTGCCAGTCTGTTGAAAAATGATGACACTGCATTATTTAATGATTCCTCAGTGATAATTTGTGCTGCTTCTGCAATGTAGCTCATTGATATTTTGTGGCTACGGTAAACAATACTTTTTAAGTGGCGCCATAGAAAGTAAACCAATGTTGTCAAGTCGGGTGAACTCGCTGGCCATTCTATTGCAGCTCTTCGTCCAATCCACCTTTCAGGAAAAACATCATTTAAAATTTGGCGTTCCCGAACGCCGTAGTGAGGTGGGGCACCACCTTGTTGATACCTAATATTATGGAAGTTGGGGCTAACAATGTCTCGAACTCTTGGAATAGTATCCTGCACAAGCAACCTTTCGTATACCTCAGCGTTTAAATTTCCATTAATAAAAATAGGCCCTATCAATCGTCCACCAACAATACCTGCGCATTCATTTACTTTGACTAGATACTGAGAATGAGCTTCACTATACTAGTGTGGATTCTCATCAGACCAATACCTATAATTGTGGTGATTAACATTGCCATTCACTAAGAACGTCGCCTCATCACTGAAAACAATATTGTTTAATAAATCAGGACGTGTACAAATATTGTTAACCATAGTCTTCGATCGAAGTCATCTTCATTAAGTTCTTACACAAGATGTGTTTTGAATGGTTTGAAGTGTGCATCTTTCAATGTCCGAATCACTGAACTTTGGCTAATGTCATATTCTTGTGCTACTTATCGAGTCGAGCAATGAGTATTCGTAACAAATGCTTGCAGAATTTGTAATTATTTGTTATCATCTGTTGCAGATTTAGGCCTACCTTGTTTTGTTTTGATAGTAACACTTCCTGTTTCTTGGAATCATTGTATGGCTCTTGACAGAGTACTTTTTGAAATAGGGAAGCGATTGTTAAATGTCACATTGAGCAAATCACGTACTTCTTGATACGACCTAATTCTGTCACCTTAACCTTTCATCAGTAAAAGAGTGACCCTTTCCTATTCACTAAGTGACATTATTGTACTTATTAAAAATTAAAGAACAAAACAAAATTAAGAACAATAAAAGGAGGAAACGAAAAACTGCTGGTATATTTCAGGTAGAGGACGACAAAAATACTAAGCCAATTAATCAAAATAAATAACCACAAACAACTGATACTTTAGGAATGGCATGCTCAATACTTAATAATATTACACACCAATGTAGCGTTTCAACAATTATCATCTCTTAATAATAAGTTGTTATAATCAGTTGTTAATAATAAGATATTTTTATTACGAATATTTTCAATGTAATTGTATTCGTAATGTACTTTTTTTGCACGATTGACTTTTTTCGTTTATATACCATATCTGTTTCCAGGACAGTAAGATATGTTTACTAGTTGCGAGGCCCAACTCGTCGGTAAGTATTTTACTTACCGACGTCTTTTACTTACGAACGTAAAATTATATATATATATATATATATATATATATATATATATATATATATATACACATACTATATTTCACAACAATAAGAACAAAAAATTTGGACATTTCTATTTAAAACGTCACTTTTTACTTGTCGTTTATTTAGTAGAATTAAATAATTTCAATTACGGTAAATTTAATACAATCGTACAAAAAACAGTATGAGCATCACGAACATTAAGGGTTGTAATCGCTCAGCCTCCAAACATGACCGTCGACCGGTAAACGCCCCTTACTGCTCTTGAGACTCAATATACTATTTAGTTAGTGGTTTTTTTTTTGTTTATTTAATAAAAAAATTACTAAATAACTAACAGGTTTTTTTCAATGTATTTTTGTATTCATTCAATAAAATTTTGATCTTAGAAACTTAATTTAAGTATCATTACAGTCCTAGTCACCTCTAAGAAGGCGAGCTTGCAAAATTGGCGCGTATCTATAAGTCAGTGTCGTTTCATGTTGTTTTTGTAGATATGTTTATTCAAAAAAAGTTATTGTATTTAAATACATTAGTACAAAGATGTAATTAAGTACCTACTTTATGACAAACAGAATATATTTCAAATTCTGAAAATGGTGCTATAAAATTAATAAAACACAGAAATACTAATATATAAAGAATGTCATTCACTATCGCTTGAGCTTAAATCACTAAACTGATATTCCCTGTCACTGTCTTCATACATATTTATCACTAATTGATCAGTTTCCATATCTAACCTGTTATCACTTTCATGACATTTATTTTCAATGTCCATTACTTTATCACATCGACTTTTCCACTCTTCTCTTGTTGTTGATTTAAATGAATCTTCGGCCAATTTCATTACATCATTTAATTTAAAAGTAACGTTTTTGTGTGCAACTTAATTTTTTATTTTCGCCCAAATTAATTCGATGGGATTTAGGTTCGGATGATAAGAAGGAAGTCGTAATACGGTGTGGCCATGCTAGTCGTCCTATAATGTGCATTGCATTTTCTAATATCATTCTACATCACTAAATAAGAACATTAATGTTAATTATTGAATTATAATTACAGCATAATTACATATTTTAGTGATATATAATCAAATTTGAATTAAGTTATTGAAACAAATGCACTTGTGGGAATGCATTATTATGCAGAATAACAATAAGTAAATGAAGATACATATGATACGCCACTGACTTGTATTTTTACAGTACTCTGCTTTCGGAATCATGAATCTGGTTGCGCCGATTGATCGCCTTTTTAGTTGACTAGGACTGTACTATACCAATTATTTCTTTATAAACCAAAACTTCAATCAGCCGCCATTTTGAATACAGGTATCGTAGTAAATTTTTATTTATGCCGTTGTTCTTGTTTTAAAAAGGCATTTAAAAACATCTATATATAGGTAATGTTGTATAACCATTGAATTTTTCAAAAACCTTTTTACTTTTTATGCTAACATTTTTGTTTTAACATTTGAAAGTCCGGCTATATAACTCAAACAGAAATTCAAAGCTAAGCTCAGAAACGAATACTAAAAACTGATCTAATCATTCATAAGACTCACGCCAAGCAATTTTTCGAAATAATGAAAAAAGAATCCAGTGCCATCTGTTGCTTCGATTTACAACAGGTACAAGTTTTACCGAAAGCTTCAACTCAGGAATCGTTCTGTGCTCAGCACTTGTCTTTCTATGCAAACTCCAATGTTTTATACTTGGCTTGGACATGAAGCTGGGAGGGGTGTGACAAATAAGTTCTGCAGTAACCGATTTCCTAAGCAAGGTTGGCTATGATCTAGATACGAAACATGTAAGATAGCCAAAATAAAATTTTTCATATGGTTCATGCTTTGATTTTATGGCTCTTTAACGACGCTCCAAAAACTTTACAAACAATAATATTAACATATCCGGTACAAGGAGATTTCTATATATAGAGCTTTTGGTCAGATCGAACTGAAGCTACGTTTACATGATTTAATAAAAAACCCAGAAAAATACTACAAAATCTACTCAGAACAAGGACAGGTCAATGATGTAAAACAGGCTGTACATTAACTGAAAAAAGTTCCTGATATTAGTGAAGCCAAAAGAATAAAGGTTATACGAAGGCCGAGGTACTGTATAAAAATGATGCTGAAACAAAACAATTTTGTAGTATGTTCAAACCTAAAAATAAACTAAGAAGTATACATTTACCTGTTTTACCCATAGGTCATCAAATCAAAAGGAAAAAACTGGATAATCTGTCATAATTTTTGGTTAGTTTCTCGGAACCGGAATTCAAATGGTTGGAACCAATTTTAAGAGACCAGTTTCACTTTACTTGCTTATATCGTATTGTGAACTATATTAGTCTTTAAGTAGTAATATCGTAACTGGGTCTATTATAGTGTAGTGATACTATTTGCTTATGATATTATACACTCTAAGGTTGTGTGCATTTGTTTAATCATTTTACTGTAAGTTTGCAGTTATTTTTGTGTTTATTTACATAACAGTGATTTTAATGATGTTTTCAAGTATTTATTAATTTTAACTTTTGTGACGTGATAGATTCTTTCTAAACGTATATTGATAAAATATGATTTCCACTAACAGTACATATATATATATATATATATATATATATATATATATATATATATGCGGGATCTTGTTGGTTGTGGATGAATATGGATGTGAATGTATCTTGTAGTCGGGAGTTTCACCAGTGTGTCTGATGCCCAATGTATCTGTAAAAGAGAGAAACAAGTGTTATATAATCGCATTAATAGTCGTGTTGTAGTTACTAGGTTACCACTGCACGGTTGTGGGGTTATTGTTCCTATGCGCTGTAGGAAAAACGGTAATATTAGACAGAACATATGAAGTCGATATTGTATAGTTAACCTTGGGCACGAATCTTCGCGTGGGACGTTTGTGTGATTATCCGAAAAGCCACCTTCCCAATTGAGACCTCCGAGGAGAGCCAATGTGGCGTCGAATCCTAAGGCGGGTTGGACGCTTTCTCAACTACGCCCGCCGTCGCTCGGGCGCAACTGACGCCGGTGGAAGAAGGCGCCGCTGTCGGCGGTCCTGTCGCTTTGGCTTTTCTGTCTTCCCCGTTGTGGAGGTCGATGAAACTTCGGGCATCCCCTGTAGCTAGCGGGGTAGTCCGCACCGCAGTTAATGCACTTTGCCGGTCTGTACGGGGTTTAGTGAAATGACTAGAGTGGTGATCTCCGGCGCCCTGCAGCAACGCTGTGCGTGATGGAAACCTTGGCACCGGTAACACTTCCCGATGTCCGATTTCCGCCGCAAGTCTTCTATCGTGACGCGGAGGCAGGCGACGTGCTCCACCTCACGGATCTTCATCTGGTCCTTTTCGCTAGGTAGGTGTACCAAAACTAGAGGGATTGCTTGTCCTCTCTGCTTCACTCTGAAACAAGAGATCACATTAATTACGTGTAGGCTAAGATAAGTTCAGAGCTAACGTCAGCCTCGGACAGTTTTACAGACAGGACTCGTATTACTACCTTAGCAAGACGCTCGCTTTGTGCCTGATAGGTGTGGCACCTATCCATATACCTGATTAGCCTATCTCTATCCTGGAGTGAAGTCGATCCGTTGTTCATCCAGTTCGCGGGAGAACGCAACCCAGTTCTCCCTTTGACGAAAGATTACCGGAGGTATTTTCTCCCTGGTGTCTTCTGCGGTCTGAGTCTGGCCCATCGCTACAGGGCTGCCGGAGTAACGGTCCAGTGTCTTATACGTGTTGTCCGTCGGAGGCGGCGTTTGCGGATGGATGGTCAGGGTCTTCTTCAGCCTCTTCTTTAGGGTTACGAAGTCGTCGGGACTGACGGATATCCTGGGCGGGCATCTTCTCCCTTCTGCTACGTCGATGGCGGCTGCGACGGCAGTGGATGTGGACGGGGCTGCTGGCGGTGCCTCAGCAGGTGGGGCGACGTCTTTTGCTGGTCCAATATTCTTGGACCGTGCCAACGACCGGTGGTGTGTCGCTGCTCCGTGGTTGGTACGGCAGGCTGACCAGCGACGGGATCTGCTGGCTGACATGCGGAACTCCTAACGTTGGGAAGGCGCAGTCCTATTCGGAATCGAAAGCCGTATAGACGAACCTCTCAAAACCGTGCGGCATTATAAAAGCGATGCCGGCAGTTGTACTTTATTTTTTGTAAATTGACTATAAGTCTATAACTCTTTTGACTACTTCTCACTTCGAGATGCTAACCTTGACTGCCGAGGTGATAGATGTAAGTTTTTTTTCTAAAATTGACGATGGGAAGTTTTTAGTCTCGAAACCGATCCAGTGAAACAATTAATATACATTTTGTGAGGATAAAGTCTTGTCCTTTCATAACAAGAATTGCTTAATTTATTGAGAAAAAGGATGTTGGTTACATTGTTTCGGTTATAAAGCGATAGAAGAAGAGTTGAACTTGACTACCAAGGCCTGCCTTGTACAGTATAAACCGTCCCAAACAAATAAGCAGCTGACGTTTATTTCAAGTGATTGGTGTAGGTTAGTAAGATTAGGTTGTTAATTTGTTAACGTCAGAAATT
>JARFJB010002165.1:2762500-2830000 GCA_036346205.1 Vesta saturnalis | reverse complement strand
GCTTTGTTACAGATTTCCGAGAAATATATGATAATAGGCGAACTTAAGATTCTACATCTATTAAGTTAATTAAAAAAATGATCAGCAACAATGATCTTCTGGACGATTTTGAGGATGGGAAAGCCAGTGTTGCCAGACGAAGCCATACAATATAAATTCCCTATCTTTTTGATCTGCTTTTTACATTGTTAAACTATCATCACAGGTTTTCTTGAAAAGTAGGTATAAACGTTCATGTTTAGTTTTTTCCGTTTTCTAATTAATAATTAATCTTCTAGGACCTAAAATATAAACTATAATATTTAGATATATTAATTTACAAATATTTTGGAAAAATGATAATTATATGGCAATACACGTACAGTTTTCGTAACTTTATTATGTTTACAATCTCTAATACTTTCTAACTCATTTTAGGTGTCGTTTATGCAAGAAATCACAATAAGCTTTCACGTTATGATAAGAGCTTAAATCAAATTTCTAATTGGTATCCTTGAAAATGTATGTAAGCTAACGTTGCTATTAATATTTATGCTCATAATTAGAGTATTTACGTCAGTTTGTTAATTAAATGGAGAAAAAAAGGGTGGTTCAAATAAAATTTTCATAATTACACTTACGTAAACTAATTGTAAAGAAAATTATTTGCATCAATCAATTTTACTCTCAAGGTTTTTTAATTATTTTGGTTTATTTGTAATCGTTTAGTAATTGATTTACGCGTGGAAAATAAATTAGGCGCGGTTAGTTGTTATGGATAATAATACATATCAAGGGCGTATCGACAAGCTTTTAATAAGCAATACAATAAAAATGAATCAAGTGCAAGGTTAACATGAATATTAATGTTAAAGCAGATCTGGTTTAAACCGACAAACAATTTATTGATTTTTTTTGAGATTGTTAAATACTAGGCGGTTTTTAGTAAAGGTCATTTTATTTCTAAATGAACAACTTTTTGTTTTTAGCAAATAGATAATTTAACTTTTTATGGTTTTAAATCTTTTGCATAAGCCATGGGCTACTTTTTTATACGATTTTTCGTTTTTGTGTTGCATCGAACATAGCTATGAATTTTGAAATCTTAATCTAACAGAGCCATTTAAAATATCAACTAAAAAGTACCTTAAATGCAAGTGTTTAGAATTTAAATGACTGCCACTAAGCAATGACATAATTAGATAAACTACATGAAGCAAGGATGCCCCGGTTGTCTGTAATTTTCAGATACTGGTATACACGTGAGTATATTTACTATTTAATGAATAATACGATTTAGTTCTTAAAAAAAACTGTATATTACAGAGTAAGTTAAGAAAGCAGTGCTTATTTTTCATGTGTCCCTACTCAAATGGGACGGAAATTATAAATAAAAATGGCATAATGACGTATATTTGCAAATTGTTAAACATAAGGTAAACATTTTACATTACATTTTTTAGTGTGAGTAGACCCAAGATTTAATTTAGCAGTAAAAAAAAAATACAGAAAAAAGTTGAATTAACCGAACAGCACAGCACATACTTTTAAATGTTCTGGGTGCTGTGTTAATATAGACCAACACAGAACATGACTTTTTTACATGGCGACATTTTATTTTATTTATTTTAATGGATTAAACAGAAAAAACTGCAGGGGTTTTTCATTGTAGAAGTGTAAACTCGCAAAAATTAAAAATTCGCTGATCATTGGTCGTACTAAATAGTCGTTTATGTGTAAGCTCTAAGTCTTCTAGTGTACCATAATAGTTATTTGTGTATTAAGAGAGGATAGTGCTACGTTGCCGCTTGTTGCGGCAAAAAGCTTTCTGCTGCAATTACACACAAGATTTTTTCTGCGACCACACGGTATTAAAGATATACAGGGTGAGTGTCTACTGCGTGGATGAAGGATTTCTCCTTAACTATTAGAGATATCAAGACCAATTTTGGTGTGGTAATACATGATTATTGGACCTACTCCATAAAACTACCAAAATAGAGTTTACTTTGGAACTAAGATTTTGTAATTCTGTTTATACCACCGACTATTAATAATAATATACAAACAAACAAACTGGGAAATTTTTCGAAAACGTGTAAAACTATACAGAATGATTAACTTACACGAAATGTAATTTTTCTCAATTTTTTCAAATGCACCACCCTGTATATATTTTCACATTTCGATTACCCGTGAAAAGTAGATAGTAATTGATAATAGGTTTCATAGCCATAAGACGGGCCCTTCTTGAGATATTGACAATTTATTTGAAAATATTGATATACAGAAGAATAAAAGAAAATCCAGAGCAAATAAGAAAATACGAATGGCAAATAAATTCTTTAACTGATAGGAGAACTTAATTAATTCTCTACACTTAAAAATAAGTTACGTAACAAGTAAACACAAACGAATAAAACCAAATAATACAACAAAATGCTGATCATGCCTAGCTAAACACTTCGCAATTCGCTCGGTAAACGAAAGATTCACTCGCAACAACATTAGAGGCGAAATGGATTGAAACGCAGCTTTAATTATATTTTTCATGTCTTTGCTTGTGGTGGTAGGGTGTTTGTGAACTTTTTCTTTAACGTAGCCCCAAAGGAAGAAATCAAAGGGCGTAAGATCCGGTGAATAGGCTGGTCAGTTCTGCACACCACCTCGTACTATCCACCTCATGGGATAATTTATCTCGAGATATTCGGCAGGATTCTTGAGCGAACCCTTGATCGAAGCAGTTGTGCCTAGTGATAGCAAATAACTTAAGAAACTCGCGCGCGCGCTCTTCGAGCAATACAAAAAGAACTTAAACGTTCCGGATTTGTGTAGGTATCACCACGCAAATCTGGCTACAAGATGACCGAATCGAGTGACGACGATTACGACCTCCGCGATTCTGTGAGAGCCGTGCTCTTCGTCACAGCCCACGCGCAAATAGAAGCGCTGAAAACCCAAAAAGAATACCTTCAAAACAGAATAAAAACCCTTGAAGACCAGACCGCTAGTCAGGAAGAAAAAATTCAAGACCTGCAACGGAAGCTAAATGTACCACAGGCTGAGGCACCGGTCCCCACTGCGACTCCCGCAACAAGCGAAGAAATTCCCTCAACAAGCGAATAAAATTTTTTTTTTTTTTAGGTTAGTGTGCTCATGCTTTTGGTTAGTATGCTTATGTTTTATGCTTATATGCTTATTCGTAGACTGTTCAGGATTCCTCCTCTTCAGCCCTGGTCATTTCATTATTGTTGGTGTTGCGATGTTTTTGTAATTGTGTGGTTTACAATCATGAGTTTATTATTTTGGTGTGTAAAAAAAAGAAAATTATTTGTTGAGGGTTTATTTCGTGTAAAAAAAAGTTTGAAGGTCTGATTTATTAATGTTGTGAGTATTTAGGTTTAGGTGTGCATGTGGTTGAGTGTGGTGAGGGGTGTAAACGATTCGTTAGCCGGTATCCTTGCGTGGTCGTTATCCAGTTGATGGTGGGATGCGGAGTGCATAAGGAATGTTATCGAGGGTCTCTTCTATCTCCTCTGGAATGTCGTCTAATAATTGGGTTAAGATCGCGGGGGGGGGTGTTTGAATTTAAGTTTGGGTTTTTTACGGGGGAATTTGGGAGGTTGGTAGGTGTAGGAAGTTGTGATGATTTCTTTGGTAGGGATGGTATCGCCGAAAATTCTTTTGTGTGTAAAGTTTTTCTGAAGTGTTTGGATTCCGTTTGTGATTGGTGGTATGTTTGCGTGTTGTGTTGTGAGGTTGCTTGGGTACCTGAAGGGTAGCCCGTGTATACGTCTAAATATTTGGCGTTTACAGGATGCTATAGAGGAAAGGTGGTTAGGGTTAATGTTTGTGTATATTGGTGCTCGGAAATCCATAACAGGGCGGATGTAAGTTTTGTATGTGTGTTGGAGTGTTTTGGGGTGACAACCTCTGATTCGACCCCGGAGGGCGCCCAGTAGGTTTGCACGGTTTCTAATTCTGTTAAGTGTTTTCCTAACATCGGGGAGCCAATTAAGTGTTCTGGTGAATAGGATTCCTAGGTATGTGATTTGGTCTTGCAGGGGGTTTCTTTCTTGGTTAATGGTGAGGGAGACATTTCTAGAGGATAGGTTTGGGAATTTGTCATCTACGTAATTAGGGTGGCGGAAAAGGATTGCTTGGGTTTTGGAGGGGTTAACGGAGACTCTCCACCGGTTGGCCCAGTTGGAAAAGTTCCGAAGGGTTTTGGATATGCGGTTGGAGGCCGTTTCGCTGTTCCGATTAACCGACCAGAAGGCGGTGTCATCTGCAAACTGCGCAACGACTACTCCGGGTTGGGTAACTTGAGGGATATCTGAAGCAAATATGGTGTAAAGGATGGGGGCTAAAGCAGAACCTTGCGGAACGCCTGCAGTGGGTTGGAAAGGGTCTGAAAGGTTTTTACCCACTTTCACCCTGACCGATCGATTGGTCAGGTACGAAAGCAGGAGTTTGGAGAAAGGGTCGGGAATGTTAAGGTTTCGGATTTTTTGTAGGAGACCGGCGTGCCAGACCCTGTCAAATGCTTGTTTAATATCCAAGAACACAGCCAGATTACATTGCTTATGGTTGAATGCTCTGGTGGTCTCGGTAAGCAGCTTCAACAAGGGATCGTGACACGTCCGGTTTGGGCGGAAGCCGAATTGGCTGTTGGGAAGGAGGTCGTTATACTCTAGGTGTTCCCTGAGTCGCCTGGCTAGAATTTGCTCGAAGCATTTTCCGAGGCAACTCAGGAGGGATATGGGTCTGTAGGAATTAGGTGAGGTTAGGTCTGCGTGAGGTTTTGGTATCATGACGGTGGAGGCCGATTTTCAATCCGTCTGGAAGTAATAGAGGGTTAGGCACTTATTGTATATGTTTGAGAGTAGTTGGAGGCATGGGCCGGGCAGGTGTCGGAGGATTTTTCTATTGAGGCCGTCGCGGCCTGGGGCTGAGTTTTTACCTTTTTTAAAATAGGCATTGACCTGGTCGGGCGTAATTGGGGAATAGAAGGGATTCTCGTTGTCGAGAGGGGGTTCGGGAAGGTTAAGGTTTCGGAATTCGACGAGACGGTTCTCGAGGAATACCTTGAAACCAGGATCGAATTGTGGATCGTTGGGGGATTGGAGTACGAATTGGAGGTGGTGACCAAAGAAATCGGCCTTTCCTTGGTCGGAGGAGATTAGGTTGCCCTGAAGGTCGGTTAGATGGGATTTCGGGTTAATTGTTCTTCTGGTCAGTCTGTCAAACTGTTGCCAGAAGCGTTTACCGTCTCGATAATCTAACTGGGAAGTGGCTTTAGCCCAGGAGTCTTCTGCGTGTTTATTGGCTTCTCGCCTGATTAAGGCGTTAAGGCGATTGTATTCCCTCTTGAGAGCCGGATCCCTGGATCTCAAGAATTGACGATAGATTCGTCTCTTCTCTTTGATCCAGTTCACTATGTGTCGTGGGAGCGGTTTTTTGGAAATGTCGATGTTTTTAAGCGGGACTGAGGTGTCGACCGCTTCCGTTATTATTGAAGTTAGGTCGCTAATGGCTCTCTCGAGATCTTGGGTAGTTTGAAGATCGGGTGCGATTAAAACCAGCCGCGTCGAAAAAAGAAGAAGCGACACGGACCGAAAACGGAACCGTCGACTGTTCACACATCCGAATTCGAAATGAAGCGAAACATCCCTCCACCAACAAATATCAACGCTTCAGAAGTCCATTCCGAAGAACGAAATCATCGAGGTCGTTAAGAATGACCTAGTAAACAAGGGATAAGCAATTCAAAAGCTAACACGAATGCACGCCGGGCCTGACCGCGGGAGTACATCAATGCTCCTCGCGCACCTCGAGCGAAACGAAATTGCGTCCGACATTTATAACGAAACCAGCGTCGGATACCTAAGGGTACAAATCGAAACGCCCCATAAAAAGAATGGCACCGGACAATGCCACAATTGTCGACGCTACGGTCACTTCAACAACGGCTGTCACGCAAATCCTAGATGCGTGTCTGCACCCTCACACGTGAGGAAGGAAACGCCAAATGTTGCAACTGCAATGGAAACCACACGGCGAATTACAGAGGATGATCCGCGCACCCGCGGTACACCACCAACACTACTGAACGAACCACCATCAGGCAACACACAAGGCCCGTAGTCAACAGCACTAGGTACGCCACAATTGCGGCAACAAAACCCCAAGAAAATAATAATTCCGAAGACGATGACGTCACCTTAGCGCTTAAAATTATAAAATCGCTAAGAGCCGACAGGAAATAGAGCCCACGGAGGAAGAAATTACGCCGCAAATCATAGTGGCACACCCTAAATCTATGCGAGACACTAAGATGAAGGTATAAGGGGACACCGTCCCGACATACCGGTGATATTCCCGTTCAGTCGCCATGCAGTTGAAACCACTTCGTACGAATATTGTCTACCTCGATATTTTCCAAATGCTCGGATAACTAATTTTCTAAGATCTGTAAATATCTTTCTCTAGTAAGACCCCATCAAAGAAAAAAGGACCAATCACATTAAAATTGATTATACCACCCCACACATTAACTAACCATCGATGCTGGTGATCAACAACTCAAGATGTGTGGATTAGTATCTGAATAATGATGATAATTATGTGTATTAAAAGTGCCATTATTGTGAAAAGTTGCCTCATCCGTAAATCGAATGTTATTAACAAAATTTGGTTCTTCATTCACTTTAGTAGTTACCCATGGGCAGAAAGATTCACGATTTTGAAAATCTATTTCACTTAAATTGCTTGATATGATACGGATGCAATTTGTTTTTTTTAATAAAGCTGAGAACTGTATTTCTATTTAGGTCTAGGTGTGTACTTAGTTCCCTGGTACTAATTTGCGAATTTTCTATAAGAGATGCCACAACTTGAAACTCAATTTCTTCATTTGGGGTTGTTTTTGCGCGCTTGGGATAACACACACTACCAGAATTTATAAATCTCTCAGCAGATTAATAAACGATTCTTTCCGCGGCTGCCTTCTTTCTGGGTATCGTTCATAGTACAAACGGGTAGCCAGTAAAGCGTTTCTTTGAGCATCGCCGTAAATAAAGATCATATCAACCATTTCTTGTTTGGAAAAAATCATTTTCTACAAAAATTGACAAAACGACAATCCAAAAACACACAAACTAATGGAACAATATTTTAATGATTATACAAACGTGAAATCAAGAGATGCAATTGTTCCTCTTTATTACGAGCGGCTAGCCTACCTGATTTGTTTTGTTGAATTCTATTGTCATAGTAAATTTGTATTTTAGAATATTTTTACGTAAAAGCGTCGATATCTCAAGCAGGGTCCGTCTTATGGCTATTAAACCTATTATCAATTAGTATCTACTTTTCACGGGGAATCGAAGTGTGAAAAAGTATACAGGGTGTTGTATTTGAAAAAATTACGCGTAAGCTAATCATTCTGTATAGTTTTACATGTTTTCGAAAAATTTCTCAGTTTGTTTGTTAGTAGACTATTATTAATAGTCGGTGGTATAAACAGATTTATAAAGTCGGGGTGACAACGCTCGCATCTTGGTTCCAAGGCAACTCTATTTTGGAACTAAAGTGACGATATCTGCAGAACGGTTAGTGATACAGATTCACAATTGCTCCATTTAAAAAACAGGTTTGGGTTGGAATATTTTTGTCAATCACCCTGTATATACCTAAATATTTTTTGAATGTGGGTCCAATGATCGTGTATTACCACACCAAAATTGGTTTTGATATCTCTAATAGTTAAGGAGCAATCCTCCGTGTATCCAGTAGACACCCATCCTGTATAGCTTTTTATAGTTTTTTAACATTTTATAAGAACAGATTGCATAACACTAGAAACTGATTAGAATTATTTATACTAGAAATACAGAAAAAAAAGTAGTCATTAGAAACTAGTCAAAATCATTATCAATGTTAAAACTAAATTTGCAATTTTGACAACTATTAATGTTAATACCAGATGTTGATGGTTCAATAGAATTAGCAGTGCTACAAATATTTGAGGTAAGATTTAAATTTTCTTGAACTTGGGGCGTACATTGACCAGATACGTTTGAAATGTTTCTATTTTATTGTAAATTGAATTATGAATATAACCTTCAGCCATGTTACTACTTTTCCATCCTCCATGTTATTTAAGTTGAATTAAATCACCGCCACCATCTACTAATAATGTAGCATAGGTACGTCGAAAACAATGCCCGGTGTATGATTTGTGATTCAGCAAGTTTGAATATTTGGCAATGTTGCTTAGGATTTTACCAAGGTATTCATTCCTACAAATTGATTCGTGCACCTTTCTTGGGAATAACGAAAAAATAAGCCATATCCTGAATTGTTATTTTGGCACTGTTATCTTAATCTGTATAATTTTTGCAGTATTTAGCATAAACATGCGACTTTGTTTCGTTTTTGAATCTGGAATCTGCACTATTAAGAGATGTTCTTTGTACTCTATACCATCAATTTCCATTTTTACCAACTCGTCTCTTCTACACGCTCTAGCAATACCCATAATCAGGACAACGTACAATCCAATATTCAAATATTAAACTCGATATTTGAAATAGAATAGAATCTTACCTTGCTTAATAAACGCTCTTCATTAGGCGCATTGCGAATAACCTTCTCTACTTTATCCCTGAATAATGTCAGATTTTCTTGCTTTGTATCCTACTGACTGTTTCTTCAAAAATGCAATTAATAGTGATTAATATAAAGATTATTTTTGATTTTGCAAGGTTTGTTTCAACATTGAACATTTCGATCAGATCGTTGAAGATTTTAGGCTTTTGCCTCCAAAATAACTTAGGAGTACATTTTCCGAATATTTTTTAACCTTTCTTGACTCACGCGAACCGATAAAAACACTATTCATTCTCATATTTCTTTTTAGATTTTTCTAGAAGGTTTAACGTAACATTGCTTGAGGACTCAATAATTCCTGGAGGTGTGCTTGATTGATTCGCTTTCACTTGAAGAAATAATTTTCAGTTTTTAAAAATACAAATAGGCACAGATACAATATTACCGAATTCTAATGCTACAAATTTTTCTGACAGACACCGCTAACTTGATCAGCGCATCGAAACGAGCGAGTGTGTACTTTGTGTTGCCTATGCAAATTGTAAGATTTTATATAAAATGAAATATTTTATGTATGGTTTACTGTTAACATCCCAATTATTATCCTGTTTTAATTTCTGAAAATATTACATGGTCAACTAAAATATTCAGAGTAGTCTGCGTTTTATTTTAAAATGCTATAGTGTCTACTTTTGTCCTTAATTTATTTTAAATGGAAATAGGCAAGCGCTAAAGTAACTTTGCCGCTCTAAAGCGTCAATAGTGTCAAATTATGACAGATCCTGAAAATGTCAACTTCCCAGTTAGATTTGAATGTGTAAAAGCCTACTTTGGATAGTGATCGTAGAAAAAGTGTATTATTACACTGTTAGTAGTACTGAGGATAGTTTGCTTTTGGGTTTTTGACGGTGTATTTTTGTATATGTATACAACTCTATACGTTTCGATAGCACTTACACTTATCATCCTCAGTAGTTGTAATATCTTTAAGAATTGTTTAAAATGTTGGAACAAACTTATGAAGTATGAAAAAGATGAAAACGCAAACATAATACTGCCATTAACCCTAAAATACCAAACCTTCTTCCAAACACGTAAATACCAGACCGACGTAATTTTTACACAGGGTGTCCACTTATATTTTCCCCAATTTCAGCTGCCAATAACTTCTAAGTCATTCAGGATAGAAATATGAGGTTTTCACTGAAATGTGATTTTAATACAAGTTTTGTTTGAATGGATTAAATTTTTTCTATCGTTTTCGTCTACGTCACTACAAAAATGGCGGAGATTTGACAATTTTTTTTGTTGACTTTTTAATAGCACGCCCTGTATATGTTTCTCTAGTTTGAAAGAACTGACCTTCAACTATCTATCGATGCAAGGTTTTACAAAATCGGTTCATAAATGACTGAGTAATTCATCTCTAAAATGAGAGATGTAAAGTGAAAATCACATAAGAGAACATAAAATTAATTTTGCCCAAAATAATACACAAACAAAAAAGTGCGAGTGCTGGTAGTTCATTAAATTTATAATATATCGCCCTTACTGATGAATACGTAGATATATATTTGTAAAGGACTTGTGTGTAGCATGTCTTCGGTAATGCTGCTTAATGCCCGACGAATATTATTCCCCAATTCTTCCAAATTTTGTGGTGGAGGATTATAAGCCAGAGACTTTACGTATCACCATACAAAAAAAAAAACTGCCAAGTGAATTAGGAGCCCATTCTACTGGAACACTTCTATCAATCCAGTCGTCACTAAATTTATTGGAAAGGGAGTTTCTAGCAATTCGGGAAAAGTGAGCGTGTGCCCCATCTTGTTGAAAATAGGTTTTATTTCTAATACCATTGATAATGATCTTTCGCACATTGTTTATAGTGAGAGAACCAGATTGTTCTTTTCGGCATGTATGATACCAATGTTTTTTGCTGGTCAAAACCGAACATCGACGTGTCCTTTAGTTATGAACATTTCAGAGGGAATGTATTTGTGCTTTCTCATATACTTACGTATAAATAGAAAGCTATGTAATCGGTTTAAATTTTCAATTTTTTTTTGCATTTCTCGGCGATGTATGGCCTAAACAACACGAAAAATACATTTTTAGAAAAACAAATTTCGTATCTGTCTGTGTGTCCGCGCGCGCGATGTCTTTTGACCATTAAAGTTATCTTTACCATAAAATCTAGGCCAATTTCGTTAATGACCAAAATCCAACCAGTGGCACTTTTAGAAGCTTAGAAAATTAAAAATATAATAGCTTTAGATTTTAAAAAGTTACAAAATTAAAAAAACAAACTAATACTTCTTTATGTAATTAAAAAAATAATAATAACCAGTGGCGCACCGTTTTTAGGGTTCAAAATTGTGCATTTCTTAGTTTATAAATTGGGAGTTTTTAAGATCTCTAAGTATAAATTATTTGGCAAAATTAAAAAATTCAGTAGCCGATCAAAAATGGAAGATAAAAACCGATATGATTTAGGTATTGTGAGCTTTTAAGTTGCGTATCACAAATGTATGGTCAAAATTTGTTTACATATATGAGAAAGCATTATGGGAGATAATTTGGCAGCGATTTTTTTCCTTAAAGTCCTTATTAGAGTTAAGTTATAAGGATCCTGTAGTTTCTCATCCGCTAGCTCTACAGAGGTAAACCAGTCAGTTGTCCATGGTTACATTTCTATTGCTACCATGGACACTAGCAGTTAGGGTTTTCACATAATAGTTGGTTAATGAGAGACCACCAGTATCGGTTTTTTTCCAAGATATGGACTGACGTCTAGCACATGTTTTGCCGAAGAATCACATACCATCACAATGTAATGCCTTATTTGGCGGATTTGTTAGGTACACATTCGAAATCCGCAACAACCCGAAATGGTAATAATTGCTCGTCTGATGTGATGTATGCAGTTGGTGTATATGATTCCTTACATATATTTATAAATTAATCCCATAATTCCCGTATAGCTGCGAAATGATCTGTTTCTAGTCCTTGTTTATTTCTCATCAAATCTGAGGGAATCCAGAAGAAATATGAAGCTGCTACGACTCATAGTGGCGATATAAATTGATCCCAACAAAGCTGAATTGAACATTTGTCATTAATTCGTTTGATTATCTTTTATGACTGCAGCGAAAATCAACAAACCAATCAAGGCTAATATATCCTTGCAAGTCGTAGAAATAGTAAGATCTTTTTTTTGTATTTCTCTGATTTTCGTTGTATTTCCTGATTGATATGTATCAGAATTGCATCATCCATTTCATCATTGAGGAGGGTTTATATGGTACAACAATATATCTATTTCTTTTTTCTTCAGTTGCGATTTTTGGAAGTTGTGCCAGAGGAATATTTCCAGATTCGCTATCTATTTAAGGGTGTATACTGTATTTGGAGAACGTCCGTAGATAGTATAGTGTATATTAAAAATTATTATTAATTTTATTAAATGCATAAATAAAAAGTTTACCTCGAGTAGGATTTGAACCTACGACCTGTACTTTGCCACAGTACCGCGCTAACCAACTGCGCCACCAAGGTTCAAGCCCCAATCGATGTAAATTTTGTCTTTATGTATGTAGAACTGACGTAAATTCTAAATTTAATGAGAATACAATCAAATTACTTATATTAATGGAATGTGAGCCTGCAATATCGCAAGGATTCACACATACCAAAGCAACTTGATAATTTAATAAAATTAATAATAATTTTTAATTACATATTTACCTTTGAACTTATTCGTTCATAACAAAAACTTATAATAAGTATAGTGTATACATTAAGAATATAAGTTAAAAGTTAAATTTAGTTATATTAGTTATATATTTAAGTATTGGCTGCAAATAATACAGACAACACAGTGAAATACTATATATGTATATATATATATATATATATATATATATATATATATATATATATATATATATATATTAGGGCTATATGGGCAAACAACTTAATATAAGATAAGACTATATGATTGTAAGCTTGATCGATCGATAATCTAGTATTGAGGATGATCGATATTTTTAATTAATCGTAGTCAAGCAATAGATTAAACAAATAATCCATTTATTGTACAATCAATTAATAAAATGGTCGATTAGTCAAATAATCGATTAATAAAATAATCTATTAATCAAACAATCGATTAATCAAATAATAGATTAATCGATTATTCTCAAAAACTTATCAAAACCCGATTAATCGATTAATCGATGTTTTGCCCAGCACTGGTATTAAGGATGTATGGACTGGCCCTAAACAGATATCATCAGTTATCCTTTGTCGTGTTATGTTTTCATTTAAAAAATTGATTACAAATTTGAGTTTGAGGATTGTTTCATACACAACTCTGGTAATTTAAGAAATTGCTCTAGTTCTGCATCGGCCAAATGATTTTATTTTAAAACAACTTGTAACAAAACTGAACGACATGTAATCAAAATTTCATGTACCGCAAGGTGCACTAGTACCAAAAACAATGGACCGCATATGGTTATTTGGTTTGTGAATCTTAGGTAAGCAATACATTCTAGGTAGTACGGGATTGGATACCGTTAGCCGAAGCCTAAGAAAGTCATCCACAACGCATAAAATAAAACTTCTTTAGCTGAAGTAATAATTTTAGGAAAGGGATCGCTGTAATATCTGAATATGAACAAGAATGTAAGAGCGCTTTAACTGAAGTAAGTAATAATCTTTGTATAAAATTACCATGTGAATGCCTTTATCTGCTAATACATTGTTTATAAGCTGGTGAAGTGTGGTGAAGTATGAGGAAATTTGTTGCTCAAAAGGAATTATAAGCGGCTTTAGAAGCTGTTACCGAGGAAGTAGATAGTGAAAGAGGTAAATTGTTTTATAATCTTCTCTTACGCTTATTACCGTAGCTGGTACTCGTAGGACAAATCGACGTCGTATATATCCCACCTGAAATGGATGAGCTAACGGACGATGGCGATGTAGTTAATGGTTATTTTGCGAATACTGGTGGCATGGCTAAAACAATTGAATTTCTTGTAGATGATGGAAATTATTCTGATGTCCAACCCGACGATAATTACGATGACAGTGATAATGAGCCTCTCGTATGTAAAAGAAAACGTTCATCAACTACGTCAAAAAAACTAATTATTGAAAATGGGAAAAGGGACTCGCTATAATACAATCTCTACTTGTTTCAGAAGAATCACGTAACACTTAACAGTTGAAAAATGAATTGAGGGAAGGTCACCACTGACATTTTTTTCCTGTTTTGCCGACGCATTACTTAATCTATCACGCTTTATGACAAATGCAGTTTTATTGGTCAAATGACGAAGACAAAGGGATAGATGTTGTCAAGAAATACATGAGTAGAAACAGATTTTGTGCAATAAAAAGAAACCTTCGGTTTGGTATCTTTTCTTTTTGCCTCTTCATGGATGAACGAATAGTGCCCAATTTTGGACGTCACTCATGTAAAATATATATTCAACGTAACCCAGCACCATTCGCGTTCAAGTAATGATGAATAAATTTATGCCACACGTAGGAGCAACGCTAAAGATAGAAAAGCCTGATTGGGAATGGGGTTGGGTGGGGTGGGGTGGGGGGGCAAGCAGTTGTGGATTTGTTATCAACTGTGGATGACCCTGGAAAGCATGAAGTTTATTTGGATATTTTTTTCTTTTCACACAAACTCCTATTGTCTCATGAAAACAAGGGGTTTTGTGTAACGGGCATTGCTCGCCAATATCTGTAGCAAAAAGGTACAAACGAGAACAAAAGCGAGAAGGCAATATAGAACAACCCAATATAATAGAATAGTACAATAAAAACATAAGCACGATATGAGATCGCTTATTACAGAATAGGAATAAAAGGCAAGAAGTGGTGGTGGCCCCTATTTATCAATACCTTAGAGAGCATAATAGTAAGTTCATAACAAAATCATGGTATGGTCAATTCCAATAAAATGTCTCAACTAAATATTAAATCCTACATTGAACTACATTACTTAAGCAGAAGTTGTTAAGCTCAACGGTGCCTGCAGAAGTTCGCCGTAACAATGTTGGTCATATTATAACAAAAACTGAGAACGTGAGGGGTAGATGTAACAATTGCCACAACCATACAGTTTTTCTGGGTAAGATGTATAATGTGCACTTGCACACTGATCGTTTTAAGGCTTACCATAAAAAATAAAAATTGTAATTTCTTCATAAGCGAAAACGCACCAATGCTTTTCTTTAATGTCTTACATTTTTTTAATTTTTGTGATACATATGTCTTATTTATGCTAAAAAGGTCCTAATAAACATGTGTACGCTAATAGGTCTTGTTTTAATAACGTTGGTAAAAAACGGGTTAAAAATCAATTTCTCTAACAAGAACAGTATACTACAGTGGGTAATAGTATAGATCCTTTATGGTCTACCTATAAATTTTAAACAGGCCGAAATCGTGATTTTATTTATTGTCTGTAACGTGCCAATTTTTGGCTATCATTACCTTAATGTAAGTTTTGAGATGTCGTGTTACCAATTATATATATTTCACATTATTTGTAAATATTTAGACAGTTTAACGGCTAAACCGTTAAAATGACGAGTTCTAAAACACGCTATACCCCAGGTGAGTAGGGCGAGACACCCACACTCTCACATCGATTCGTCGATCCGCCCCAAGGATAGTGGAGGGAGGGGGCAAAAATTCTTCAATGCCAAAATCAAGACTACGAAGAGCAAGATCTGCCAGGAATAAAATTCTGCCCTATTCGGATGCCCGGGAGCGTAGGACTCAATCGACCTCGGTCATCGAAAGTACCAATATCCGGATTCATTACTGCAACATGCATGGTATCAAGTCGAATCTTAATGCTGTTCACCAACACCTTGAACAAGTGCAACCGGACATTCTATTTCTATCAGAAACACTGGAAGCACTGATTCGCCTAACCTGCAATTTTCCAGATACAACCTCTACTCTGACTTTCCCCTTAAAGGCGGAGTATGTGGGTATACCAATGACAACGTAGGTTGTAAGAGGATGTCCACTTTGAAAAACAGCAAACTTGACGCGATTTGGTTCAAATATTCTGGGCCCTAATTTGTGAAATTCTACTGTTGTTTGTATAGGTCTTCCAATGATAACAACTTCCAATATTTTTTTGATTACCTTAGTCTGAACAGATTCCATCTTGAGATATTTTAATTTTGGGAGATTTTAATGCCCACAACTCTAATTGGCTTCAATTTTCGTCTACTAATCCCGCAGATCATAGAGCAGAAACATTTGTTGTATCCTGTGATCTCACATAAATCATTTCCGAATCAACCGGAATCCCTTACAACCCTAACTATACTCCACATCTACTGGACCTATTCTTTACAACTAACCCACTTGTCTATAAAACAAGAGTCCTTTTCCCACTTGGTCAATCAGACCACTGCCTAATCGAAATAACTTCCTCTATACCTAATCCCACTGTTTCTCGTAAAACAGATAGAACTATGTGGTGTTTTAAATCAGTTAACTGGAGCGAACTGCGAGATTTTTTGCAACCTTCCCCTGGCGTGAGTATTGCTTTAAACGGCCCTCCTCTTCAAACATTGCTTTTTCAATAACTGAAGTTATCTTGATAAGTATGGAGTTATAGATTCCCAAAAAAACAGAATCGTGTAGCTTATGCCCGTTCCAACCCTAGTTTAATAGGGCTTGCATTATCGCAAAAGCATAAACTCTATACCAAATGGAAATCAAATAAATCTTATCGAAAATTACGTCAACTATATTGCCGCAAGGAATAGTTGCAAAAGCCATCAGTAAAAACTTTAGTACATCTTCCTTTCCTCCCATGACGCCTCGCGTCGGAGCTGGAGTAGCTGATCCTGCTGATAAAGCCAACCTCTGTCGATTACTTTGCATCAAATTCATGTCGCAATCATTCTGGTAAAACTGTGCCGTCGCCCAAATCTACCCCATACGCTATTAAACCAATCCATTTTCGTTACAAGCTCCTAGAATCAATTATCAACAAACTTGACTCAAACAAGGCGCTTGCTCTGACGGTATTCCATCTACCGTCCGTAAAATTTCAACCCCGAGCTAGTACCTGTATTTTCCAAACACTTTTAGATCTCCATGTCATCTGGACAGCTTCCCTGATCGTGGAAATTGGCAAATGCCCAACCTATTCCTAAAAAGGGCGACAAAACCGACCCCTCAAACTATCGACCAATAGCTATGGCTTCCATTCTGTCGAAAATTATGGAGAAAGCCATCAACCACCAACTGCTTTCGTTCCTCGAGTCCAATAAACCCTTAAAGGACCACCAGTATGTGGTCCGACAGAGTCGTTCAACGGGTGATCCTTCATATGTCACCAAACTTTGTAATAACGCATTGGAGAGATCCGGTGAAGCAGTCGTGGTAACTTTAGATATTTCAAAGGAATTTTACCAGATTCGGCTTATCCGATACGCTCATCAATGGGATCTCCAGCTTTCTTGACACAAGACGTATACACCTTGTCGTCTATGGCTTCTTTTCGAAAGAAACTACTATTAACGCGGGAGTACCCCAAGGATCAGTGATAGCTCCCACAATTTCCCTGCTGTACATAACGAACCCGATCCATTGATTTGCAGACGACAGCACTCTATATTGTAGTTCTTCTCAGTTTTCCCACAACAATAAGTCTAGTCAGGACGTTAAGGTGAAAATGGCAGCCTCAAGTATCAGTGACTTAGAACGTGTCCTTGAATGGGGAAGGAAAAATTTACTCACGTTCAACGCCGACAAAACGCAGTGTTGCCTTGTGTTCGCCAAGAAAGACCGACCATTTCCTGCTGTAAACATGAATGGCTTAGAATTCAATTTTTCAAACTTTATTTCTATGTTAGGGATGTCCGTATCATCGAACCTTTCATGGGTTGACAACCTTTTGTCAGACAGCAAAACAGCTGCCCGTAAACTGCGCTTTCTTCACAGATCTAAACAGTACCTCACATCGCAACAGCTCCTTTTACCGTACAATGCTCAAATTTCACCTCATCTGGAATACAATTGCCACCTCTGGGTCAGTGCTCCCCAATACGCCATTGACATGGTAAACCGCATCCAAAAAAGAGCTATAAGGCTTATAAATGACACGTCTCTGACTTTTGACCTACAGATTCTTGAGCACAGAAGAATAGTTTCGGTTCTTTCCTCGTTCCATCTTTATTACCATGGCAAATGTGCCTCCGAAATACATACACTCATTAATACCGTCGCAGGCCACGAACACTTGGTTTGCCCATTCACACCATAATTACGCACTCAAAATTCCATCGTGTCACACTAACGGGCTCAATTTACATTTTTCCACAGGGCGACCAAATTGAGGAATGCACTACCCAGTTCCTCTTGTCCTCCAAACTTTGACTTAAGTCAATTTAAGGTAGCCATTCATAAATATTTCTCGGCAGCCTAACAATATCCCTAAACCCTCCCAGTGTTCCTGAGTGCTTTAGCAATTTAGGCAAATTTTAGCCTGTTCGGGAATACTATAGGTTAAAATAAAAGAAAATCTTAGTTTTTTTAATAATTAAATTTTAATGGTAATTTCTATACTTTCCCCTTAGTGTATATAATTACAAATGACTGTGTACAGATATTTATCGCCTATAATGGGTATATACTCACATCAATTTTGTTTTATGCGCAAGGTGAAACTGAGATTATTTTACGTTCGTTCATGTTACGATGTAAATCGTATCTTAAGTTAACTTTCCTGCAACTGCTTTTAAGCACAATTTTTTTATTAATTTATTATATCTATCCCTCCTCCTTCTCAATAGCTTCTCCGCGTAAACTAACATAGTAGTTTGTTGATCTTAACAAAATCCTTGACTCTTTCATGTAGATTTCAGAACAGTTTTAATACAGTAATTAAATATTTATCCGTAACGTTAGTTATGGAGGGAATAAAATTACCATCGTTGAGCGGTAACTGTTCTTTTCCGGTACGCCCAACAGGTTTAATTACGTTATTTGTTTGTTTAACTATTAGACGGTAGTGATTCCTTTAAACGATCAAATTCATCAACAAAAGTTCAGTATCCAGAATTCGTTTAGTTCGATCTACAAACGCGTTAATCACACGAATCTATTGACGTGGATCGTGATTTGATACTTTACGTTATCATTCAATACGTGTAGGCTTCCGGTAAACCTTACATGTATACATTCTGTTTTCAATGTATTGTAGCAATTACAGCCTTCAAGTAGAAATGAATATTTATGAACCCTTTGTTGGTTGTTTTTGTGATTTGACTAGATCTTTAATATGCCAAGTTTCTAAATGTAAATGATTTTACCATTTTTAGAGAGCTTCACAACTTTGCACCTACATTACCATGTTAGTCTTGGTCCTTTTGCAGGTGTTATGGAATGTCATGTTTAATGTGGTTTAGTAATATTTAATCATTTCAAAATCTATTAATCGTTACTAGAACATACTAATATTCAGTAGTAGGGCTTCAGTCAGTACATACTCCTAAATATTATAGCAAGCTTATTTATTGCGATTTCATGTTCCATATCATAACATTAATTGACTAAAATTGATTAAATTTTAACTCTGACGTTAGTTCTGACGACTATACCTACTTGTTATTGAAGCATATTAATTTTGCATAAATTGCCTTAACAATACACGATTCTAAAAAAAAATATGATTTTCAAAATATAAATATTTGCAAAAATTATACTTTATCTGAATATTTTTTTCTTTATTATTTAATATTAATTCACAATCCAAACACGAGAAATCAGCTTCATTACCTTGTATTTCACTTATAACTTTCTACACATTTGGACAATTATTTACAATGTTAAACTTTATAAACAGATACCAAACAAACTTTTAGTAATCGTAATGTTATACAATATCAATAAATTATAGAATAGAAACAAAATTAAAAATTTTGCTAATTAAATCAAAGTAATTCATGTGTTATACTTACAGAGCTAGTATTGAATTAAACGTGTTTATGCCTCGTGGCCACGTTTACGGTTGAACGTTGCACTTTCAAGCGTGTTCACGTGCCAAGTAATTAATTTTCATTAGTAAATACCATTTTATTCAATGTATTCCCATTTAATGGAAAGAAATTGCAACTTCTGTACATATCTTTGAAAAATAAAAATAGTGTTCGTTTTCAAAGCGTAAATCAGGAATTATGTTTACGGTATTATTCTGCAAAAAATACATTTTTGGTCAGCTTATTTCGTTTTTCTTTGATAACTTTTTGCGAAACGTTAACAAAGGTGGAGTAGAATTTCGCAATTGCTAACGTCCTTTTCTGCAGGTAGTCAATCATAATTATTCTACGAAGATTAAAAAAAAACCAGGAACATTTTTTTGCAGACTCTTGCACACGAATCCTCATACTTCACTAAATTTCGATCTTGGAGCAAAAATAGAGCTCGCTTTTAATTGGTGTTTAGGCACTTGGTAATACATTTTGAAGAAACTCTTTTTGTGTTTAGATCCAGGTGAATTATGTGGTGAACACATTAAAATACATATTGCCAAATCAATCGGGAAATACGAGTGAATCAAAATGATTAGATATACAGTTAAACAACGAAAAGTAAGGGTCCACTCAGGGTGTTGTATTATATCAGAACTACAAAATGAAAGCACACCCTGCATAAATGTGGCCATACTTTACATACTTTATATACTTTACATACTTTACATACTTTACATACTTTACATACTTTACATACTTTACATACTTTACATACTTTACATAATTTACATACTTTACAAACTTTATATACTTTACATACTTTACATACTTTACATACTTTACATACTTTACATACTTTACATACTTTACATACTTTACTACTTTACCATTACTTTACATACTACTTTCACTACTTTACATACTACATACTTTACTACTTTACACTCACTACTTTACATACTTTACATACTTTACATTACTTTACATACTTTACATACTTTACATACTTTACATACTTTACAACTTTACATACTTACTATACCATACTTTCACATACTTTACACTTACTACTTTACATTACCTCACTACTACTTTACGAACTTTACACAACTTCAACTCCATACTTACATACATACTACATTACACTCCACTTTACACTTTACATACTTATACTACTTTTACATCACTTTACATACTTACATATACTTTACTACTTTACTACTTTACAACTTTACATACTTACATACTTTACATACTTACATACTTTACATACTTTACATCACTTTACATACTTTACATACACTACTTACATACTTACACAACCCTTACATACTTAACAACTTTACATACACTACATACTTTACAACTTTACAACTTACATACTTTACATACTTTACACACATCTTTACTACCTTACATACTTTACACTTTACAACTTTACATACTTACACTTTACACTACACTACTCCACTTACATCACTTTACTACTTTACCACACTTACACTACATCACTTTACACTACTTTACATACTTACATACTTTACACATAACTTTACATACTTTACATACAACCTACACTACTACACTTACACTACACTTACACTTTACACTTACTATACCTCACAACTACTTACATACTACACACTTTACAACACATACTACATTACTACCATACTTTACATACTACATACTTTACATAACACTTTACACTACAACTACTTACCATACTTTACAACTTACAACACACTTTACATCACTACTACACACAACTTACACCACAACTACACACTCCTACAACTACACTACATACTTTACATACTTACACCTAACCACACACTTTACATCACATACACATACACTTTACATACCCTTCTACACTACTACCCCACTTTACATACATTTACATACTTCACACACTATACACTTACATACAATACACTTTACATACTATACACTTTACAACTACAACTTTACACTTACATACTTTACAACACACTAACCACCATACATACTACTTTACATACACAACTTACATACTACAACCTTTACATACTTTACGACACTTTACTAACTACACGTACACTTTACGATTACATACTACATTTACATCTTTACGTACTTTACTCACATTTACTGCTTTACATTTGCTACTTTGCAACTTTCGTACTTTACGCATACTTTACGTATTCCTTACGTACTTTACGTACTTTACGTACTTTACGTACTTTACGTACTTTACGTACTTTACGTACTTTACGTACTTTACGTACTTTACGTACTTTACGTACTTTACGTACTTTACGTACTTTACGTACTTTACGTACTTTACGTACTTTACGTACTTTACGTACTTTCCGTACTTTACGTACTTTACGTACTTTACGTACTTTACGTACTTTACAAACTTTTCATACTTTTCATACTGTTCATACTTTACATACTTTACATACTTTACATACTTTACATAGATGGAGGTGTCGCTATATATGGTCTTCATGGCTACCATCTTAAACGTGTTAATTTAAAAACTTGTCCCATTGAACAAATATGTGAATTTAGTTGTATTAAATTTTGGGAGAATAATTTTCAATTTGTATTAATATGTTTTTACAGGTCTCCTTCACAAATACTGCAACAGGTAGAATCATTTTTTGCAACTGTAAATTCAGTGTTGTTTGAAGCCTCCAAAATATCTAAATTTATAATCGCTTGTGGAGATTGGAATATAAATACAAGTGTAGAGAATGCTCAAACTGTCAGACTATTTGAAATCTTTCATTATTATGGACTTAATCCTTATGTAAAAGAACCTACTCGAGTTACGAATAAAACGTCAACTACTATTGATCATTTTTTCACAAACATACCTGACAGGGACATAATAAGCTGTAATGTAGTTGATACTAATTTGTCAGATCATTACGCACAAATTTTAGAAATACATGCAACGGTACCATCCAAAAAAGTTTATGCTTATAGGCGTATATACTCCTCTGATAATATTAGCAAATTTCTTTCATCTATATCTGGTGAAAATTGGGTAGACGTTTACGTTGGAAAAACTGTTAACCAAAAATATGATACATTTTTTAGCATTTTTTCTTATTACTTTGGTACATCTTTTCCCAAAAAAAGAATTGAAGTAAAAAATGTTCATAATAATTGGGTCACAAATTACATCAAAAATTGGGCGAAATACATAAAAAATCTGTATCAAGTATTCAAAACGACAAACTCAACAAAAATAAACAAAATATAATCTTGAAAAGAAAATGTACAAACACTTCGTAAATCAGTATAAAATTTCCCTGAACGAAAGTAAAATTCGTAACTCAAAAAACAAATCAAAGGCTGCTTGGAAATTAATTAAATCTTATACAGGTGAATCACGCAAGAACACTAAATTTGAACTTAATGTAAATAACGTGTTAATTACAGACCCTCAGGCAATAGTAAGTGCTTTTGCAAATAAATTTTCAGATACATATCAGACGATTAGCAATACTGAGCATAATCAACACATCTGTAGTAACTCCAAAATTAATGATAATACAATGTACTTTTTCCCAACGACACCTAATGAAATAATGAGCATCATATCTCAACTGTCGAACACACAATCGACAGGTTTAGATGAAATACCCACAAAGGTAATAAAACTAGCAGGATGTTACATCGCTGAACCACTCACAGATATAATAAATAAATGTCTTTTACTTGCAGAATATCCGAAAACGCTAAAAGGTAATTCAAAAAACATTCCATTACATAAAAAGGGTAGCAAATATGACATAAATAATTATAGGTTATTATCTATACCCTCCAATTTTTCGAAAGTTATTGAAAAGGTAATATATGATAGAATAATGCTATTTACCTGCAAAAATGCTATTATATCTAAATCGCATTTTGGTTTCATGCCTAAGTCATCTACTCAAAAAGCAATATTTCACTCCATATCCAATATCTTGGATCAAATTGAAAATCATAATTATGTCGTTGGTATTTATTTTGATTTGTCAAAAGCATTTGACATTCTGAATCACGAAGTGCTTATACAAAAGCTTGAACATTACGGTTTTAGAGGTAACAGTGAAACTGATAAAGTCCTATTTAGAGGACCGAACTTTAAGAGTCTGTGTAACAGATATTGACAATAACAGTATTAAAGCTTTTATTCGCAACCATCAGTTGTGAACCAAGGAGTCCCACAAGGGTCAATACTGGGACCACTCCTTTTCTTGTTGTATTCTAACGATTTACGTGAAAGTCTTCAAATACAATCGATCTATCAATTTGCGGACGACACATCTTGCATTGTTTCAGCCTCTAATATGCAGGAATTATCACAATCAGCTTCAGGCGTTATATGTAACATGGTCAATTGGTGTGAAAATAACTTATTAAAGTTAAATGAAGGAAAAACAGGGGTAATTATGTTTGATAATAAGTTAGATCGATCATTGTATGTGCGATTGAAAAATAAATCCATACCTCAACAAGATGAAATAAGATTTCTAGGCATTACACTGGATAATCAGTTGAAGTGGTTTAACTACTGTATTCAGTTGCGAAAAAAATTAAGTTCAATTTGTTATTTAATAAGGCACTTGAATACACAGGTATCTATTGATGTTATAAAGACGTTTTATTTCTGTAATGTCCAATCTACTCTGCTTTATGGTATTATGTTTTGGGGCTCAAGTTCTTACTTAAAAGATGTTTTCAAAAAAAATTATTGGTCATTGTAATGGTCAACATCACTTGCATGGTAAATATATGTTCTCACAGTTCTTAAAATTAATCGGTTCTCGTTATTACATAAACATTATTAGTTATGTTTGTGTAAAACTTAACCTTTATAAAATTTCTCAAACTCAAGTCATCTACACGCTATTGTGTATTTGAGTATTGGGCTCATTCGTAGTTAAATGTTTGTAAAAAAGCACTATTAGTTCTTGTGTAAAACCTTAATTCACTACAGGACGATTAATATAACAATGCAATTAAATTTATAACGTTTCCATTAACAATACGATTTCTAGATGTTGTAAATAAACATACTATTACTATAATGATAAATTTCTTGCATTAACTGTATCATTGATTGTTTAACTACTGATTATTCTGCAAATTTTAATTTGATATTCATTACACTTGAATACTATATAAATAAATTACTTTTAAATTTAATTCATCTACCAGACTTTATTATATATTTTTCAATTCTAATATTTAATAAATTTAATACTTGTCACAAAACATTATTATCATACTGTTGTTACTAACATGATTTCATAATTTACATACTTAAATTACTGTTCATCGTTTACATTACTTTTAGTTTAATATTTATGAAAATTTACATTACTCTTATTTTAATTCTTAACTACTTTATACTTTGACACACATGTAATTACTATCCATTACACAAACACTATATACAACTAATCTTAAAACTTTAATAACATACACAACATAACACATACACAAACATATACAATTTAAACTTTTACAACATACTATTACAACATCTTACAATACTTACATACTTTACATACTATTACATCTACTTTTACTATTACATTTTACATACTTTACTCATCTTACATACTTTACATACTTAATACAATTCACTCACTTTAAACATACATTACATACATTATACAAAATAAACTTACATAACTTACATACTTTACATACTCCTTACATACTCATATTTACACATACTTTACATACTTAACATACTTTACATACTTACATACTTACATACTTTACATACTTTACATACTTTACATACTTTACACAACATACTTTACATACTCATACTTTACATACTACATACTTTACATACTTTACATACTTTACATACTTTACATACTTACATCTTTACACATACATTTACATACTTTACATACTTTACATACTTTACATACTTTACATACTTACAACTTTACATACTTTACACTTTACATACTTTATACTTACACTTATACTTTACATACTAATTTTACTTTTACATACTTTACATACTTTACATACTTTACATACTTTACATACTTTACATACTTTACATACTTTACATAGTAATCAACGTAAAAGTTTTGTTATAATGTATCCTTCGTCTATTAAACAAAACTCAAATACTCAATCACGACATAAGCCCTTACATAAAAAAATTGTTCCAAATAGACAAAAATGTAAAATCATCTAAGAAAAACGTAAACGTAATAAAACCTGAAAGAAAAAATAGTAAGCAAGTTTTCAGCTTAAACACTGCTATCATACGTTCCTCAATTAACTCTGGTTTATCCTCAATATCATCCCAACAAATTAAACTTAAAACGAGGATTTATGCAACAGGGAATGTGATCTAAAATAATCACACCAACTCTTAAATATAACGAGCTCATATTCTACCTAAAGTGCGAAATAATAAACCCCCATACAGTGTTTTAGATCTGACCGAATATCAAACGTTCTAGTTTAATTTCTGTACTTACGATCAGAAAAACACAGATACTTATTTACATCCCATAAATTGGAAAATGGAACGTGGAAACCGCGTGTGACCGGTTCAACCAAAGGTCGTCTGAAAAATTTGTCAAATGATTTCTAACCCTGCTCTTTTAAAGATACCCACGCCCACCTTGAAAACCTCGTTAAATAGCATGGCGCTAAATTGAAAGTAACTACTCTTAATGGGGTTTAAATGTTACACGCCTTTGCTGGCGAGAAATTTTATAACAGAAAAAGGGAACTAACGCAAACGGGAAATTCTGCTTCTGTCCTATTTCTAAATTTTTTGATAAATGTAGAAAAATTTTCAAATATCCAAGTTGGATGTCCAAGTTCACTTAATACAACAATGAAAACTATATGCAACTTTCCATGTAATTCTCACATAAGCGCAGAATTCAGTAGCTTCCCTCGAATAAAATGTAATGTTCCATTATGAAATCATGACATATTTATACGAATACAATACATACATATTCTTTGCACACTTTGTTATAGTATTAAGATACCATTAATTTTCTCACGCTACCCGTTTATAACAGCTTGAATCTGCATTACTGAAAATAAGGTAACTGTACAGTATTATCATCCTGGTAGGGAATTTACTAATATTATTTCGTATTCCAGTTTAGTCCTTTTAACCCACAATCTTTTTATACAACATTCAAATGTTCTTTTACATAATACCAATCGCTTTATTGAGAATTCCAGTTATACTAAAAAGAATTTTCTCCTTAGAAATACACCAGATATATGTAGTACATACAATTTAACACTAAACATACTAAGTCAAAATAATCTCACTCACCATTCAATAAACATGATCAGAAAGGTTTACAGCTGCTTTTTATTATCGAAAAATGGTCTTTTTGACGTTTCAATTAAATGACAAAACCTATTTCGCCACTTTAGTTTAGTTACAAAAACACAAATTACAGTGAGATTTGTTACCGAATATGCCCATTATTAGGGTTACAAGATATAAATTATTTAATTAACTAAATAAACTCAAAATGCAGTATTAGCCCTAAGGAGGTAGAGTTTTCACCATAAAACATTCTTGTTTAGAAGTAGTTTGCAGCTTTATATGAAAATTTTCCCACCATTACAGGGCATTATGTTACTTTAAGTGGGAGGTCATTTTCAGAATCAATCAAACTGTTTCTCCTTACACGGAATCCTGAAAGCTATAGGAGAAATACGAACGTCACGACCTCCAGCTCACAGTTTATGAAACACATAATAACGGTAGCACACCGCTATTATTCTTTGAGGTTTAGTTACAGCCCAAAATTTACATTTTGGAAATTTATAAAAACGCAAACACCTTGTTTCTTATTAAAGTTACAAAACTTTGTTTTCAAGTTAATTAAATCTTTTTGGTGCAAGATGTTGTTTTTAAAAATGTGAAAATGCAAACTTTCATGATACAATTTTTTATTTATGTGTTATATACATTTAGACGTTCCGATAACATTTCCAGTTATAGTCCTCAGTAAATGGCAATAGCAATGAGAATTAATTGAGGGGTCAATTTAAATTTAGGAAATATTAAAACGTAAATTTAAGTCTGCTAAGAAATAAAAGTTTGATGAACGTGTAAAGTCAACTACGGAGTTTAATCTTATTTTAGTAAAGGATAGCTACATTTAAAAAAAAATTGTTTAAACTACCTCGAAGATCACAAATAAGAATACCGCCGAACGAACGAAGGCTAACATTGGACAATGACATAATCAAAGAACAAATTTACCAATAAGTCAAATTATGACTTAAATGTAACGTTACAAAAGACTAATCTTTAATTGATCAAACCATTTACATATAAAAACTTGACATACCAATTAAGTATCTAGCTACATCTAACAAAGAAACAGTTTTAGGTTATTAATGAATATAATCGTTATTGTACACCGAACACACAAAGTGTAAGTTTGATATGATTTCAGTTTTAACTGCACATGTTAAATATTTAGAGTGCTGTGATAAAGCAGTTGCTTCAAGGAGTAGGAAAAAATATAAAAAATCATATCAAAAGTTAAAGTTAAGGAGTACCATTGCGCCTTTTATTAATTTTAGGATGCCAAAACATATTCTTTGAGTTGTGTTCTCGTCTTTTGCCACTATCTGTATGTTATCCCATTGGACGCGGTGGTCTTCGTTCCAGACATGTTCTGTGATCCTTGATCTTTCTGCTTCGCCCTTGCATACGTTGTTCTTGTGTTCCTGCGTTCTCACTTTGAGTGGTCTACTGCTCTCTCCTATGTATGCTCTGCCGAATTCGCATTGTAGGTTGTATACACAATTCTTAGAATTCTGATCTTCATTGTATGGTTTGGTTTTGGTGAGTATTCCCCTGAGCGTTCTGGTCGATTTGAAGGGAGTGCGTCTTTTGCATTTGCTGCCTATCCTTCGTATTTACCTGAGGTACCATGTATATATGGTATTATCGCTGTATATTTAGGTTCTTCTTTTTCGGTTACCCTTTCTCTGTTTAGGTTAGGTATTAGATCGGGGTAGCCAATTTCTTTGAGTGTTCTAGCGATATTTTCATTTTCTTTGTTCAGGTCCTCTTGTTTTGAGTATATTGTTTTTGCTCAATCGTACAAGCATGTTGCCACGCCTAACTTCACGTTTTTGTGGTGATTGGAGTTGTAGTGTAGGTACCTCCCCGTGTGGTTAGGTTTCCTGTAAACACTTTCCACAGTTTTTGCTTTTGCGCGCTCCAAAACGAAACGTCGCGCTCCAAAAGCAAAAACTGTGGAAATAGGCCGATAAACTACACTAACAAGAAACCACAGTTACAAAACACTTATAATGCAGAATTAGTAACTCGGTACGGCCCCGAAGTCAAAGAACTTTTCAGAAAGCTTGAAACATCAATAAAAAAGCTAGCACTAGAAGAGAACCACACAACCTTCCTCTGTGAAGCCCGTGTTAACAACGTAATACCCACGAAGCTCAACATCAAAACTCCGATACACAGTCGGAAAGTATCACTAATCGCAAAGATAGCTAGCGAAGCGTTAGTCAAGGAACGAATTAGACACCACCTTTTCAGAAAGTACCAGCTCGAACACCAATCGAACGAGATAAGAGAAACCATTCGATTCAAGCGATTGAACGAGCAAGACTTTGATAGGCTACCAGAAGTAAATATTCGAAGACCAAGGCAATGCACAAGGAAGTTCAGCAGAAGAAACTCAAAAAGCTAATGAAGGAGAAGAAAGAACCAACCAACATCAATCGAAAAAACACTGTCATAAACATCTAAACGACAGTTGAACGAAAACGAAATGCAGGTTCTGGACAAAGGCTTGAACTGTGCGATAACACCGACGTATATTCCGAAAGTAGATTTAATAACCGCAGTCGACGAAACAGTTATGAAATTAGATCCTGAAGAAGCCGAAGAATACAGAAGTAAGGTTAGATCAGTCCTAGATTCATCAAGGTGAACTAAACCTAACCTGTCTAACCTAGAAAGGAGAGTGGTCATTTCCCTTACGAATAACTCAACGATCAAAATTCCCCGGCAGATAAAGGAAACGCGACTGTGGTAATGGATACGGACACTTACAACAGTAAGATCTAAGAACTATTAGACGGGGACGAATACAAACAAATACCAAAAGATCCCACACCATCAATCGAAAGACGGATATACCTGGGTTCTACGATTACCAGAGAACTAGACTTACCCTACACTCCAGCAAACCTCCGCATCTGTACGGCCTACCAAAGATTCACAAGGAAGGAATTCCGCTGAAACCAATTGTGAGCTCGAAAAATTCACCTTGTCACCCATTAGCACACTATCTGATAGGTATCAACACATCCTTATCGGGAAAAAACCGAGTCTATGGTCATGAACACGCAGCACTTAGTGGAAACTATCAGGAACTGGTAAGCTGTGACATTGTGAGTCTATTCACAAATGTGGATACCAATAAGGCACTAACTATCATAAGGGACAAGCTGGACACAATAATGGAACTTCTGACAATATGCATTAGAACTACGTATTTCCAGGTAGAAGACAAATTCTACCAACAAGAGTTTGGGATGGCGATGGGTTCCCACTATCACCCATAGTGAGCAATACGTATATGGAAGACTTTGAAGACCAAGCAATATCCGAATTCACAGAGAAACCAAGGATGTGGCTTAGATACGTGGCGATAAAGCATAAGCTAGATAAATTCCTAGATCCTCTATTTAGATGACCTAGGAATTCATCTAGCGCACCCTCCATAAAATCCACAATGGAACTGGAGTCGGAACAAAAACTGCCATTCCTGGATGTACCTGTACACAGGAATGACAACACTTTCACGACAAGTGTATACGAAAACCTTCCCACACGGGGCGGTACCTACACTACAACTCCAATCACCACAAAAACGTGAAGTTTGGCGTGGCAAAATGCTTGTACGATAGAACCAAAGCAATATGCTCAAAACAAGAGAACCTGAACAAAGAAAAAGAAAATATCGCTAGAACACTCAAAGAAAATGGCTACCCCGATCTAACACCTAACCTAAACAGGAAAAGGGTAACCGAAAAAGAAGAACCTAAATGTACAGCTATAATACGATATATACAAGGTACCTCAGACAAAATAGGAAGGATAGGCTGCAAATACAAGATACGCACTCCTTCAAATCGACCAGAACGCTCAAGGGAATACTCACCAAAACTAAACCATACAATGAAGATCAGAATTCTAAGAATTGTGTATACAACTTACCATGCGAATGCGGCAGAGCATACATAGGAGATAGTAGTAGATCACTCAAAGTGAGAACGCAGGAACAGAAGAACAACGCCCGCAAGGCCGAAGCAGAAAGACCAAGAATCGCCGAACATATCTGGTCCGATGACCACCGCGTCCAATGCGATAACATACAGATAGTGGCAAAAGACGAGAACACAACTCGCCGAAAACTCAAAGAAGCCACATGCATCACACTAGCAGAAAATTCAATAAGCCAAGTTAGTGTAGAAATGAAACCTATATGGACTCCAATAATGCGCGAAGAGCTTAAGCGCAATAAGTTACGGCGCAACATGCGCAATAAATTTCTGCGCAACCACGAAAAGGTTTAATATATAAAAAATATATATTGGATTACTCAGTGGCTCAGCGGTAAAGATGTCACACTAGTAAGTGAAGGGTACCAAGTTCGATTCTGAGAGTAGTCAAGTGCTTGGGAAATATATATATATATATATATATATATATATATATATATATATAACACATGAATTCGACTCAAGTGCGAAAACAGTCCTTCTTAGGACTAAGCTTGATGACGGAAGCAGAGATTTCTTCCGAAGCGTCGCGCTCCAAAAGCAAAAACTGTGGTGGTAGGCCGATCAACCCCACTAACTCTATTACTCTGCTGGGAATTGCTGTATCTTCAAATCTACCATGGTTTGACTATCCTTTGTCAGTTACCAAAACAGCTGCTCGTGAAATACGCTTTTTTGTACAGATTTAAGCAGTACTTTACCTCCCGACAACTCTTTCTGCTGTATAAGGCCAACATTAGGCTTCATCTGGAATATAATTCTCACCTCTGGGTTGGTGCTTCCAATACGCTCTCAATATCGTTGATCGCATTCAAAACAGAGCGATTAGGCTTCTAAATGAACCGACTTTAAATTCTGACATACAGTCCCTTGAGCATAGAATAATCGGTTCAGTTTTTTCTTTGTATTATTGGTATTACAATGGCTATTGCGCTGCGGAATTACATTCTTTGATACCATTTCGGGCTACCTTTGCTAGGAATACTCGGTTCGCTCATTCACATCGTCAGTATGCAGTACAAATCTCCACTTGTCGTACCAAACGGGCGAATCCGCATTCTTCTACACGGGTTATAAACTCTGGAATGATATCCCTAGATCCCGTTTTCCTCTCATGTATGATGAAAAAATTTAAGCTAGCTGTTCAGAGGCATGTCTTGGCAATTCAATGTCCCTATTTCCATCCTCTTAAGTGTTCCTGAGTGCTTTAGGCTAGTCCAAATTTAGTCTGTTGAGGTCAATCATTCAAAAGAAAATTTAAGTTTTTTTTTACTTATTTATACACTTGTTCATCTTTTTTGGAAGTTTATTATGGATAGTGAAATACCAGTCAAAGTTGAAGTTGTGCTGTTAGTCAAAACTACATTAATTTGTCTGTAGGTCTCAGTTGCCAAATAAACTGAATGGTACCTTTAAAGGAAAGAGGATATTGTTCCTTACCAAAAAAAAAATACAAGATTACGTTTAGTTCGACCCTATTGCTCAACATTTAAAATAAGATTACTTCCTTCTCATTTTAGTGAAAAATTCCCATGACCGATTCAGCTAAGCTATAAAACTGTATATCTAAGAAAAAGCCTGACCTGTCGTAGACTATAACCTTCTTGCGAAGTTAACCAGTAGTAAGGAAAAGTTGTGAACGGATCTATCCTCATTGAACTTGATTTAATTCGTAGAAGATGGTGTACATGTTTTGAACTACAGTTCTCTAAGTATGCTGTCCAACGATAGCCAGTAAAATCGTAAATTACTTGAGAACTACACAACTTCACCTCCACCATATAAACTGCACAGCGACCCCTTCTGTGTGTAACATTAGTTAAGATGTAAGTACTCGAACTTTACTTCGGAACTATCACATGGTGGAATTTTAGTAGAACGTTTGCGAAGTGTAAAGAAATAACATCTTAGGTCGAGTGTAGACGAAAAGAAAAAAAAGTGCATATTACTGTCCTCGTGCAAAGGAACTTAATGTTTATGATTTGAATCTTTCGGGAAAGAAGGAATGGTCGGCCAATTATGCTGAAGCTGGAGTAACGACTGAAAACGCAAGCTATCTTGATTGTATCACACATTAAATCGACTTATAGCTCTGCATCCAAATGTTTTCCTTTAGCCGAAACTGTGCAGTTTTACAGCGTGACTCATGACCAAACATGTGAACATAGTAGTTTATTGTTAGTAAACAATTCATCAACGTTCCATTTTAGCTAAAAAGATAGAAACTGCTTCATTTCTGACCACTAAGTCCCTCGGATGGTTTTAGAACTTTAAATAAGTCGGACCTTAGCTAAAACCATGCACTCTCTATGTTCTCTAAGTATCTCCTCAATGGTCCGAAAACATGTATCTTTCTTAGTAATGTCCTCTTGGGAAATTAACTGACAACTGTAAGACGATTCTGATCCCTAAAGTGTATTTGAAGTTCCCTATGAAAGCAAAAAACAATTTTACATTTTTGGTAAGGAGCAACTTGTTTTGAGAATTGTTTCCATACATTACCAAGCCGCAAAAAATATTCAACCTTCGGAAAGGCAGTGGGTCCTTACGGAAAGATTCACATGACAAGCCAGGTTTAATTAATGAATATTAACGAATTTTGCCTACGATTCATATACGTCATCAATGTAGTCTGTGATTTTGGTACTTATAATTGGCCCAATTGTAACAAAACTCTTCAAAAAGTGATTGTCAACACTGCCAAATTTCTATGATAAGGCTCGTTCGCCGTCAGGTACATGGGGAGGTTACACTGGGTACGCTAAGATTAACAATGAAACGGTTGATAGTAACGCCTTTGCCAATTGAAAAATGTGTTAAAGCTCAACTAGAATATGGGATCGTGCAACTCCAGTATTGAATGATGCAAACCATATTGGGCAGTGGGAACATTAAGAAGAGTGTATAAATCTCAATACTGTCGCAATTACTTGTAATTTAAGTTATTACTATGAGGAAATATGTTGAAAAGTGTGAACATTAGGATTCAAATCTGGGATAATTTTGGTGGAATTCCAAGCCTCTGTCAGAAAGCCACGGAGATTTTTTTAATAAACCCTAAATTTAATTACATTTTGAAACTTCCATATCTGTCCCTTTGGGATTATTCGTTTTAAATTTAAGCAAGTCCGGTGTAACTTATGCAACAGTTATATCACACTTATATAACGTACTAGTCTTCAATATTAACCAGTTTATGTGGCTTCTGGTAGAGGTTTAGAATTTCAACACAATTCTCCTAGGTTGGGACTTTTTCACGCTGCTGTAATACAGAATTTCCTAGTCTTTTACGTGTTTCTACGGTCCAGTACCACACCAAAGAACAAAATATCACACATTCCTCTAAATGACCACCTGGTTGTCTAATATTCTCCTACATACACGTTCGAAGGTGTTGTGCCTAAAGTTCCCACGCTCTACAAAATTTCTTCACACTTACAGACCAAGGTGTGGTGTCGGCAAGTATCATAGGATTTTGCCCGGAATAATGGCCAAAAATGTTTTCACGGTTCGCAACAAGTGCCGATATAATTGCCCTGGACATGGACATCCTTCAAGAAAATAATGCCAATATTTTCCTTATAGAGGTACAATCAGGTTGACCAGAAAAGGTATTTATAATTATGCAGGTCCATATACGGGTCAAATAATTTACGAATGACTTGCAAGTACGCCTTAGGTATTTTCCACATTTTCCGATAGTTCCGATTTATCTCCTACTTACATCACTATGGCACTTTTAAAAAAGTATAGCGACCTTTGCTAGATCTAATCTAATTTGTACAATATTTGTAATAGTTTTTTTAGAATAATAAGTAATGTCTATAACCTTGGTACCCCAAAGCAGTGCTACAGTTTAGATTTGGTTAAATAATAGACTAAGTGCATTAGTTGCTTGCTCACTGAGTTCTGGAATTGTGCTGGTTTTCAGTAATACAAAAAATTTTTCTTTGGTTTTCTTTTGCACTATTACGAAAGTACATAATAAGCATAAAAAAGGTACATCTAACACGTTTTTGGATTACGATGTAACACTGTGCGACTTCGTAATTATCAAAAGGGCTGCCAGCTACATGTCGGCGTGGGTCGTAGTTCGTTATACCGACCAGGGGGCGCTGAAGGTCTGAATCAGTGCGTCCTAAATTAACATATACATTTTATTTTGGAATTGATTGTGTGTTGTCTGCAGGTAAGAAATACAATGTTTTTATTTTATATCGATAAATAAAATAGATTCACGTGGCATTATAAAATATACGACCTGTAGTTGTCATCAATCGGTTATTAATTGTACAAATGTATTTGCTACTTACGATTACCTGTTATTATTTGGGGAACTTTGACTTTTTCTTTGTGTCTATCCATAATCCGTGTTCAATTAAAATAAATGAATTATAGCATCATTTAGTAATTTAGAAAAATTTGACATGTTATCATGTTTTCTTTGTCAAAATATTTCTGTGAGCAAACGTGAAATGTATTTTAATTGGTATCCTGAACGCAGGTAACCGTTTTTACCTGTGTTTAAACGGCTAGAATTAAATTTAAAACAGCACGGAGTATTTTCTAAATCTAAAATTGCATCGCGCCAAGTTCCAAAGAAACTAAAACACTATAATGCAAAAGGTGGTCGAAGAGCCAAGCACCTCAACGAGACAACTTCAGTATTCGACCCAGATTCACAAATCCTCAACCCAATTTAAAGATACACAAATATCGTTTGTATAAATACTGTATTAGTCAAGATTTAAAGCTAGGAGATGTAGTTAATTACTGTTGCTTTATCAGGATGGTGTTCCAGCTCACAATTCACAAGCTACACATAATTGTCTTTTAGAATGTTTTGATGGTAGATAGATTGGGGCCACGGACTAACTAAGCAGCCAGCTACGTTCGCTGACTTAACTCCGATGGAATTCTTTCTTTCGGGTTACGTCAATGTTTATCGTCGGTAGTATAGCAATGTAGAAGAACTTAGGGAAAGCGTCCTTCAAAGATATCCAAGTATTTGAACATCGTTTGTAGTAATTCGATTGTATTTTTTTTTCTTAAATACATACCGTTAAATGCTAATTTAAGTGTAGGTTATATGTAATAACGAGTTCAACATGTTAACAGCCAATGTTGTAGTGATCCTGAGCAAATATTACAACTGCCACTGGTACGACACCTTTACTTATGAAAATATATAATCTTTTTACTGTCAATGTTTGTTCTTTATTATGTTACAGAGTGTAGTTTTTTAACAATATGAATAGACGTCAGTTCATCTAAGCGTAGATATTTAATAGATCTTTCTTTCTCTCGGACTGAAAACAAAAACATGCTTTTTTTCATTATAATTTCTTAGTCGTAATATATATATATATATATATATATATATATTATATATAATTGGTCATATTGAACATATGAATTTTTTAATCGCTCGTCAAAATACAGGTATTCCAAAGTTGGTGCATGTTTGATAACCATTTTAGGTCCACGTAGAATGGTTCCAAGTCAAAATAACATAGGTCAAAAAATATAAATTGTACAAGTCAAGTACCCTTATTTCAAAAATTCGCAAAATGCAATAGAAATGTTATTTAGAATTAAAAGTTATGCCCGAATACAGTGTCCTCTAAGTAATTTTTATTTTTTTGAAAATGTTAGTAATTTGGCTATTTTTTTTTTGCATTTACAAAAATGTTGATAACTAAAATGAAATCAATCTGGCAATTTATTAAAACTCGAGACTATGAAAAATTAAATTAGATTTTTAATATTTTAGGCAATCACTAACTTCATGTTTGTTGCAACGATATTAAACATAAGTTTAAAATTTCGAAAAAATTTTTAACATGCGTATTATGATTACTGATTTTTACCATGTTAAGATTTTTTTCGAAATTTAAACATGTTTAATATCGTTGCAACAGGCATGAAGTTGATTGCCTAAATATTAAAAATCTAATTTAATTTCAATAGTCTAGTTTTAAATTGGATTTCATTGATTAAGTTATCAACATGTTTTAAAATAAAAAAATAACCAAATTACTAATTAAAAAAAAATAAAAATTACTTAGAGGACCACGCTTTGGTATTCCATAACTTTTAATTCTAAATAATATTATTATATAATTTGCCGAATTTTTGAATATATATACTATTACTCATATAATATATTTATATTTTTGACTACTGTAACTTACGGAACCATTAATACGTGCACCTAATGTTATAACATGCACCAACTTGGCAATGACCTCCTATTCGACTTGCGATTAATAGAAAAAAGGTCAAGTTATGGTTATATTACCAATATGGATACGGATATATGGATATATTATATATATGATATATATATACATATATATATATACCTATAGATATAATATAATGAAAATCGTGTTATCTCTTCAGACACGGAGATAATAGTGCATTTATTAATGGAATGACCTCCTACGACTTGCATTTAGAAAAAAAGGTCAAGTTTGTGGTTATATTACCAATATGGAACGGATAATGGAATATCTGATAATTGATTCGCAATCTACATTAAAAAGTACCTTCCGAGATCCTAAAATGAAAATCGCGCTGATCTCTTGACAGACACATTGACCTCGCTAAGGAAATGGCACGTAAAATGAGAAATTGATTTTGATTTCATAATACGTACACGAATTATTTTTTAACCAAATCTATATCTCTTACCGTCTCCGAGATCCTAATATTTAACGCGCTGATTTTGACATACCATTGACCTCGCTAAGGTCTGGCACGTAAAATAGTATATTAAAAATCAAGTTTCTTAAAACCAGTCGTAGTACGAATACAAGTTTTCTAAAAAATGAGTACTTCAAGGTCTTATGAAACAAGTTTTTTGTAAATTGTTGTAATTTTTTGTAATTTGCCCTTTTTTTAAACAAAAATTTTTGCTTTAGTTGATTTAGGGATTTTTGTGGTGGTTGGTATGTCTTAATTTGAAAAGTGAGAATTTGATCTAGTCGCCTTTTGTTTTATTCAAATTCACAAAACAAGAAAATGGAAGGTAATCGAGATAATCTTACAGTACGCCCTCTGAAATACTTGAAACTGCCAAAAATACGGTCGCGAATTCGCACAAATCAAAGTTTTCCACTGGACGCATCCTGCTTTTGACATATTTTGTAAGAGTGACATGCATGACATCATTTCCGATAAAGCCTTGCCAACTTAAAGATTTTCGTAAAGTGTTCCGTGAATTAATGGTCATAATGGTATCGGAAATGTCGCGTTTCTTAATATGTCTATTAAAGGATCAAAATGGAAGCAAATTACAAAAATAATTTTAAAATGGTAGTAGCACGTTCGTTTATACCAGAAGCCGATACCCGCTTTCTTATTTTAAACGAGATTACTTATTTTTAATTTTCAATTTATATCCGCTATAGAATTCTTAAACTTTTAGACGTATCACTTCCTATACTCAACTTTGCGGTATTTGAGAAAAAAAAAATTAGATCATATTTTTGTAAGCTGCTTTCGCTTACCTTAATTAAAGGTTACTTTAATTTGCCCCAGTCTAGCTCAGCCAGCTTTTGAATTCTGTGAAAAGGGGAGTTGTCCGTTGTTACTGGGGTTGATCACGATTACCATGGTAGTCCACACTGAGCAATATACTTCTAAGGGTTTTAGACGTATATTATTCCTATTTGGTCTTTAAAATCTAAATATTTACACTTAACATTACTAGAGCTAACGCAAAAACAATAAGTTAAAATTAACACAGTACACCAGGTAAAATAAACACAATGGTCAGAAAGTGCCTATGATCAGGACTCTCTCTTAGGCTGTCGAACGTTAGTCCAAGATTCTCTGGGTGGGCACCTTTGTACACTGATTAGAGTGGAGGTCATCAAGCCGTTTCTCTCTTTACGTTTTTTGTGAAAATACGGTTAGTGAGATGTTTATACGCTCAAAAGGAGTGATCCTAATTTATATTGCGATATAACGGGAAATTTTATTTATTTTGAAAATAAATTTAAAATTGTAACTGCCGGACCTGTCGAGTAGCAGACAACAGCAAAGTTTTGTACAGTTATTCTAACTGTGTTTATAATAGTTGGCTAGGGCATGCGGTGATAAGATAACTGTCTCTACCTGCTTTTACGGTCAAACAGAAACTCAATACTTTTAAAGGGATTATCTTCGCTTTATTCGTTTTACAAGGAATGCCAGTTTAAATAGTATAAATGCAACTTTTATACCTATAATTTTTATGAAACTAAATCTTGAATAAACTAAATAATGTTTACAGGGTTTTTATTAACTAACTATCCAAATATCCTATTGTAAATACAATAGCTTATGAATTACTGTGGAATAACACATTTTTAATTACACTGGGTAATTAGCGAAAGTTTTAGTGAAGCAGAATCCGTGGTGTTTACGAATCATTAAACTCTTTGGAATTGAAAATGAATACTTTCGTAATGTAATCTGGGTGCGGGCACGCTTAAGGCAGTGGGCGCTTATTGGCTCCTTGCGCTTCTGGTCTTGACAGCGTAAATAGTAGCTATCTGGGGTGGCCATAACTTGGGACCGGTTATAATAATAACAATGATACGGTATTCAAACCTTCCGGAATGATTTAGTTTAAAGTTTCTGAGGTACAGCATAAACTAAACGTTTTACAGATATGATAGACTTGAAGGAGAAAGTCTTCATCAACTCTGAATTATCGCGATAAGCGATCAAGATCGGATACAGGTTCAGTGCTACTCAGAAGTAAAGTTTTCTCTTAGCCTGACAACGGCGTAAGGTACGCAAGTATCACCTTTGAAACTTTTGTATTTTTCATTCGTAAGATCAAAAGTAGAATTCTGTGCTCTAGTATGGTATCCAATTTACACCTATCATAAGAATGCTATAGAATTGATACAAAGGAAATTTGTGAAATTTTTATTGTTTAAGGTAGAAGGTACTTATCCTCCAATAGGTTTTGACCAGAATTTACAATTAGAAAAATTTGATGTGCAACTGCTGGATGTAAGAAGAAATCTATTTAGTGTCACTTTTCTATACAATCCTGTACATAATAACATAGATTCGACAGCTCTTTTGTCACGTCTTGGGTTCTTGGTTCCCCAGCGTTCTTGCCGAAATTATAACTATTTCTATCTTAGTGTAGCTAACACTAATTTGTTTCAGAAATCACCCGTTTGTGATGTGCAACAACTATATCAAAATTTCATCATAGCGCGACATTTTTTGTAATTCACTATCAAAATTTAGAAAACTTGCTTTAATAAATCTATCGTAATTTTTGTTGTTTCGTGTTTCTTTTTATTTTGCTTAATTAGGTTTTTCTTCTTTTTGTTTTTTATCAACATTTTATGTTTACAAATAATAAGTTACTATTTGTGATATATGCATTATTAAATGTTTTTGTAGATCATACTGGCATAATCAGATCACTTGATTTTTATTATATATATATATATATATATATATATATATAACATGTTGTCCTGTAATTGGAATACATACGTTCTGTTGGGCAATAAAGATTATTATTATTATTAAGACTTTTAAATCCTCGGGATCTTTCTGTGTGTTTGTGTGCGTGTGTGCGTGTTTGTGCGTGTTCGTGTGCGCATGTGTGCGTGTGTGCGTGTGTATGTGTGTGCGTGTGTAAGTATGAGCGTGTGTGCGTGTGTGCGTATGTGCGTGTGTGCGTGTGTGCGTGAGAGCGTGTGTGCGTATGTCCGTGTGTGCGTGTGTCCGTGTTTGTGTGTGTGCGTATGGTCGTGAGTGCGTGTGGGTGTGTGCGTGAGCGCTTCTGTACGAGTGTGCGTGTGTAAGTGTGTGTCTGGGTGGGTGTGTGCGTGTCTGCGTGTGTACGTGTGTAAGTGTGTACGTTTGTTCGTGTGTACTTGTGTGCGTGTGTGCGTGTGCGTGTATGCGTGTGTGCGAGTGTGCGTGTGTGCGTGTGTTTGTGTTTGCGTTAGTGTATGTGTGCGTGTGCGTGTGTGCGACTGTGCGTGTGTGCTTGTGTGAGTGTGTGCGTATGTGGGTGTACGCGTGTGCGTGAGCGCTTGAGTGCGTGTGCGTGTATGTTCGTGTGCGCGTGTTGGCACGCGCGTGTGTATGTGTATGTCGATGTATGCTAGTATCAATGATAACTCTAGAATGAAGATACCTACATCCCTTTTTATTTTGCTGAATTAGGTTTTTCTTATTTTTGCTTTTTATCAACATTTTATATTTACAAATAATAAGTTACTGTTTGTGATATATGCATTATTAAATGTTTTTGTAGATCATACTGGCATAATCAGATCACTTGATTTTTATTATATATATATATATATATATATATATATATATATATATATCATGTTGTCCTGTAATTGGAATACATACGTTCTGTTGGGCAATAAAGATCATTATTATTATTAAGACTTTTAAATCGTCGGGATCTTCCTGTGTGTTTGTGTGCGTGTGTGCGTGTTTGTGCGTGTTCGCGTGCGCGTGTGTGCGTGTGTGCGTGTGTATGTGTGTGCGTGTGTAGGTATGAGGGTGTGTGCGTGTGTGCGTGTGTGCGTATGCCCGTGTGTGCGTGTGTGCGTGAGAGCGTGTGAGCGTGTGTGCGTATGTCCGTGTGTGCGTGTGTCCGTGTTTGTGTGTGTGCGTATGGTCGTGAGTGCGAGTGGGTGTGTGCGTGAGGGCTTCTGTACGTGTGTGCGTGTATACGAGTGTGCGTGTGCAAGTGTGTGTCTGGGTGGGTGTGTGCGTGTCTGCGTGTGTACGTGTGTAAGTGTGTACGTTTGTTCGTGTGTACTTGTGTGCGTGTGTGCGTGTGCGTGTATGCGTGTGGAGTGTGCGTGTGTTTGTGTTTGCGTTAGTGTATGTGCGTGCGTGTGCGACTGTGCGTGTGTGCTTGTGTGAGTGTGTGCGTATGTGGCTGTACGCGTGTGCGTGAGCGCTTGAGTGCGTGTGCGTGTATGTTCGTGTGTGCGTGTTGGCACGCGTGTGTATATGTATGTCGATGTATGCTAGTATCAATGATAACCCTAGAATGAAGATACCTACATCCCTTTTTATTTTGCTGAATTAGGTTTTTCTTATTTTTGCTTTTTATCAACATTTTATATTTACAAATAATAAGTTACTATTTGTGATATATGCATTATTAAATGCTTTTGTAGATCATACTGGCATAGTCAGATCACTTGATTTTGTTATATATATATATATATATATATATATATATATATGTATATATATATAACATGCTGTCCTGTAATTGGAATACGTACGTTCTGTTGGGCAATAAAGATCACTATTATTACTAAGACCTTTAAATCTTGGGTATTCGTGGTGGTGTGGGTGTGTCGTGCGCTTTGTCGTGTGTCGTGTATAGAGTGTGGTCGTAGTTGTGCTGGTGGTGTGTGCGTGTGCGTGTGTACGTGCTGTAGTGTGTCGTTGTTCGTGTGTCGTTGCGTGTGTGCGTGTGGTGTGGCGTGTGCGTGTGTGCGTGTATGCGTGTGTGCGTGTGGTGTGTGTGTGTGCGTTGCGTGTGTGTAGTGCGTGTTGCTGTGTGTGCGTGTGCGTGTGTTGCGTGTGTGCGTGTGCGTGTGTGTGTGTTGCGTGTAGTGTTGTGTGTGTGCGGTGTGTGCGTGTGTGTGTGCTTGTGTGTGTGTGTGCGTATGTGGGTGTACGCGTGTGTGCGTGAGCGCTTGAGTGCGTGTGCGTGTATGTTCGTGTGTGCGTGTTGGCACGCGTGTGTGTACGTGTATGTCGATGTATGCTAGTATCAACTCTAGAACGAAGATACCTACATCCCCACAACAGTGTATTTGGATTGGACCCTAGATTTTTGGAAAAATCGAGGGGGTAAATGGGGGTTGGGGTTATTAGGGTCAGATTTTGGCTTATATCAAATATTTCTAAAACAGTTGCATAATTCAAAGATACAAGAATATAAAGATATAGACCTTAAACGTATCGATTAATTATGTACTAACTTTTTTGCTACGGCGCGTATTTTGGCAAAAAAAAATTTCTGTGGTAGAATTTAAGTGTTAGCTTCTTAATAAAGTGCAAGGTAGATCTAACAGTTTATTAAATATGAACGAAAATGGTTAAACTGTTTTATTGCTGTCTTATAGAAGCGGGCGGCTTTGGAATTTTATTAAAGTTAACATGCACATATTGATCCCTGACTTGAGGTTTTACACTTCATTTTGGCATAGACTATTTTATATCTTTGAAATATGAAGCTCTTTCAGAATATTTGATAACAACCAAAAATTGCACCTAACAAATCTCCTCTCCGCCGTTGGATTTCTCCCAAAGTCTAATCAGCTTCAAACGACATGAAAACAAGCTTAAAGACAACATTAGATGTTTTCGTTGCAATTTCATCTTCGAACCTAACACAGAACCACACAACCACTCACACGCGCACGTAGCACACTCGTACGAACGCTTGCACGCAAGCACGTACGTATACACGTAAGCAGGACGCACACACACACACACACACACACACACACACACATACACACACACACACACACACACACACACATATAAACCCACACACACACACGCGCGCATTTACACACACACACACACCCACGCACACCCACACCCACCCACACGCACCCACGCACACACACGCAAACACACGCACACACATATGCACACACGCACACACATGCACACATGCACACATGCACACATGCACACACGCACACACATGCACACAGCAGACACGCACACACGCACGCACCACACACACACCGCACACACACACAACACACACACACACACACACACACACACACACAACACACACACACACACACACACAACACACACACACACACACACACACACAACACACAACAACACGACACACACGACACACACACACACACACATACACCACACACACATCACACACACACACACACACACACCATCACCACACACACACATACACCACGCACACACATGCACAGACACACACACACACACCACGCACACGCATGCACATCACACACACACATCACACACACACAGCAGCAGCACACAGCACACACAGCACAGCACATCGCACACACACACACACACACACACACACACACACACACACACACACACACACACACACACACACACACACACACACACATACAACCACGCCACACACACCACACGCACACACACACACAACACACACACATCCGCACACACACACACACACACAACACGCACACACACGACGCACGCACCACACTAGCACACACATGCACACACACACACACACAGCAACACACACACCACACGCACACGCACTACACACACACACACACACACACACACAACACACACACACACACACACACACACAACACACACACACACACACACACACGCACACACACACACACACACACACATCCACGCCGCATGCACGCACACGCACACACACACTACACACACATACACAACACGACGTGCGCACGCACGAGCTCGCACGTTCGCACGCACACACACACACACACACACACATATCCACGCCGCACGCATACACACATGCACACACGCACACACACGCACACATGCATGCAGACACGCACACACGCACGCACGCACGCACTTACGCACGTACGCATCCGCACACACACACACACACACACACACACACACACACACACACACACACACACACACACACACACACACACACACACACACACACACACACACACACACACACACACACACACACACACACACACACACACCACTACAACACATACGCACGCACGCTACGCACGTTCGCACGTTCGCACGCACACACACACACATCCACGCCGCACGCACACGCACACGCACGCACACACACACACACACACACACACACACACACACACATACTCACAACACACGCACGTGCGCACGCACGTACGCTCGCACGTTCGCACGCACACACACACACACACATCCACGCCGCACGCACACGCAAACGCACGCACTCACGCACGCATGCTTGCACGCACACACACATCCACTCACGCACACACATGACGGATCTTGGAGAAAACTGGGTCAAAAGCTGTAAAATTAGCTAATAAGTCAATTTAGCAGTAGTGAAAAAAATTTGATTGCATAACCTTCTATACTTACGTATATATATATATATATATATATATATATATATATATATATATATATATATATATATGGGTTGGAAGGTAAAAAGTTACGAGTATCATAAAGAGATTTGTTTAATCGTTTTTTTGTAACATAATAATTTCGGTTTTATTTCTTTTTACTTTTCCACACATAAGGCATACTTTGGATCATTCACACGACCTTCATATAAGCTTTTCAACTCCATACTTTTACATTTCACCAGTGATATCATCCATATGTCTGCTACTTAGGTGTTTTTCAACCTTCCTGCCGTTTTCTCTACTTCATTTAACCTAATAGCGTTTAGCATTCACCATTAATTCTACATTCTCCTTATTTAACCCTTCATTCTTATTTGCCTTACTAATATACAGCTTTCCCAAATACTCTCGTCAGTATTTCCTCATTTTACAATCGTCCTATACTATTTCTTTGCACGTATTCATCACTCCTGCCGCGTATTTTGAGCCATTTCCATAATAGTATTTTATTTCCCTCAAAATCGTTCTGCATTTTCTCTCCTTTCACAACCATCACTTCCTCTTTACTTATTATCACTGCCTTCCTCGCTTCTTCTTCTTAATTTGTACACCTCATATAATCGCTTCTTCTCAGTCTCATTTCTTGCAGCAGTCATTGCCATGTAAGCATCTTTCTTATTACTTCCTTTTTTACCGATTCATTCCACCAAATACATTTTTTTGTCTACCTATAGTCGCTCTTCCACATATCTGCTCGGCACAATTGACACAGTCTTTCAAGCTTATCCATGCACTTTCAACGTCATTGTCTTTTATTTGTTCGTTCCACACTGCTTCATTCACATTCAACTCCCTGCTCACAGCATCTGCGTATTTCATTCTCGCACCATTATCTACTAGTTTATCTACCCTAATTCTGGACGTTTGCACTACGTTTGCTTTCCTTCTCCGGACCCACTTTTTCCTAAACACACACTCGACACAATCAAAAAGTGGTCCGGTCTAAACTTTGATCCGCACATACTTTTGCATCTCTCACCAGGTTCGTTCATCATAATACTATCAAGTCAATCCCACTTTTAGATTCACCTCTTTGCCATATATAGATATGCACATTTTTATGTTTAAGCCACGTATTAGATAGAAACACGCTTCTCTCCACACAGATGTTCACCCTTCTCATTGACTCTTTGCTCTCCGAACTTTCCTAGAACGCATTCAGTATGTTCTCTCTGTACAACCACCCATTCATTCATATCTCTCAACATCACCACTCTGTCGTTTGGATTACATACGTTCAACTCGTTCTTTGTATCATTCCAGAAGTTCTCACACTTTTGATCTATTTCTCCATATAGCGGTGCATAGCATGCAATCAGGAAAATTCTACAAAATTCCACTTTCCTTCTGAAAATAAAACTAACGTAATAATGATAATTGGTTGAGGATAAACAAAATTGTTTGTTTTAAAGACTAAATGTGATTAATAGCTCAAAACTTATCAAAGCGTAACTAAGTATATTCATTTAATAAATTTAAGTAATTAAAAAAATTGAAATTCATAACATTTTTTGAAAGACCGGAATAATCAGAATTCCTGGCGTATTAATTGTAATATTCCAATAGATCTTCCGGACTTTAAACATTTCACAAAAAACTCGTTTACATCTACTCTATTAGTTAATTTGCAGGTAAATGTTTTAAAATTAAGGGAATGTTACATAAATTACATATTAATTACACCAAATTCGATATTACACAAGTTATACATATGTGTTGATTAGTTATTCAATAGCTTTTAATTCTCAGCATGGGACACTCCACATTTCCGATCTATTATTACCATTATATTACTATATTTTAAAATATACATGGCTATTAAAAAATGAAAAAAAGGGTTTATAAACGTTATTTACCATACATGATAATTGGTTTCAAATTACAATAATTAAACATAAGCTTTTTATTCTCAGAGTTTATAGATTTTGTGGGTTGGTGACATTACAAGGCCGTTTAGTACCATCATAGTTTAGGGGCACTAACATTTTCAAGGAAATAAATTACTCTAAACTATGTGATATTTTGCATTCCTTGTTTGTCAAGACAGTTATGAGCGCAGATTTTGTGGGTATATAAGTAGGACTTATTCGTTTAATCTTCACCATTTGATTTTCAGTAATCAAGTAGTTTTTAAAATGTTCAAATTGGTAAGGTTTTTGGAAATTTATTTAGTGTTTCTAATTTTGGCATTTTTTCTAGTTTGTACTTGCTGCACTTTTTGCATTTTCGTTGGCAGCTCCTGCTGCTGATCCTGAAGCCAAACCTGACATTTTGCTGAGTAGCCATGTAATATCTGCGCCAGTGGTACAAAAATCAATTTACTATAGTTCACCTGTTGTATCAGTTCCTGCATCGTACAAAATCTACAACGCACCATTACCATACATGTACCACCCTTATTATTACTATTATTGAACCAATATGAACTAATTACGAAACAAACAGTAAGAATCAGTAATAAAGGCATTTTAAGTGTAACATTTTTTTTATTCGTTAAGTAATACGCTCAATAAGTTCAGTGTATATGCAAAAATGATTTGAACGTGACTTAGTGTATGAATGAATGAATTACTTTATAGAGCTCGTTGTTGGGTAATAATTGGAACATGTTTGTATGCGAAACGAATTACTTAAAAATTGCTTCATAGCTATCTACTTTCTTTTGCTTTAGAATTCAACGATGATACATTTGGCTTTATTAACATTGTATTATATGTGCAATAAACATGTGTTTGCAAGGTCGAAATTGTATCACTAATAGTAAAAATTGGTCTGAATGCAGGATGTTTTTACAAATACAATATAGCCTAGTGGAATTAGCAAAAGATATATATCGTAATTAAGAGCAGGTAACCATATGGAAAAATTGGTTGCTTTAGTGGTAAGGAACATCAATTTCAACAAGATCTCATTTTTATAACTGGGAATATTGTTTAATCAACGGTTAAACCTCGATAAATCGTAAAAAAATTCTTTTTTTAAACGTAGTTCGGGAACTATAACCAATAGGGATTTAAAATTTTTTTCATTTTAAGATGGATAAAAGAAGGTTAATATGAGACCTGGTAGATCAAAATTGGTTAATAATTTATTTAAAAAGCACTTACAAGCTTGAGACTTTTAGTAATTATGTTTTTTGATACTCTACCTAGGTACCATAATTTTTCTTTTAAAGAATACTAATTTATTTTCGAGAAGTTCTAATTATTTAAAAAAAAAGTGCATTTAACCCTTTCTTCGTCGGTTTAGAGGGGTTCCCCAAGATAAATTATATTTTCTTCGAATATTATATTTTATATATGTATACAGGTTGCTGGAAAAATGGCGTATTAACTCTACGGTATGTTGTTAAGGGATGTTCCCTGAGTGTGACAAAAATAGTAAAACAATTCTCTCTCTTATATGCTTGACAATATTGAAGTTCAAAGTGGGGATCTTGAAATGTTGATATTTAGTGCTATAGCTATTAAAAATAATTATTTACAGCTGATTTATACAAACAACAATAATTCTAAACAATTTTTTCATTAGTACAACGGACTTTTAAGAAATTTTAAAATAAAAAATTTTGAAAATGTATTAGAAACCACAAACATCTCATTTAGCAACAAAGCTTTAAATTTACTTAAGTTTAATAAAGCAATACATCCATGGAAACACAGCTTTATAACTTTTACTTACACATGCAGTTACAAGTCAACGTTGCCAACTTTTTTAATTTTTAAACCATTGTATTAGAATAACTATTACCGAAAGAATTTTTTCTGATTTTGTTCATTTTCAGAAAACATTCTTTAATCTAGTAGTGGAGAGTTAATACGCAATTTTTCCAGCACCCATATATATATATATATATATATATATATATATACAGGGTGCAGCATTACTGCGTCGAAGTACGGTATATCAGTTATTAAAGCAGATATCAAGAAAAGTTATTTACAAAAAATATAGGCAATTTGAAACTTCACATTATAAAATTATCTTCGTATTTACAGGGTGTTACATATTACCAGAGTGAACCAAACATACTTTTTTTTAAATGGGACACCCTATATATTATTTCAAATTTAGATTAAGCTCATCTCCCCCATACTTCCAATATAGGGTTTCATTACGTTATACAGGGTATTTCAAAAGTTATGGTCAATTGTGCACAAAAATCATTCTCACTTCAACGTACTGTATATCCTAGATAGAACAACCTAATAATATAAATCGAGCCAAAACTGGAACACGATTTTGTCAATTTTTTCAAATGAATCCCTATATTTTATTTTAAAAAGTGAAAATACACTTTGTGTTCTTTCATTTTTATTAAGCACTCCCTATAGTTAAAATCGTTAATTTCTGAGATATTTTCAATTTAATAACAGACAGATTTTTCTTTAAATTTCTATTATAACAAGTTGCCGTGATTAATTTTATAAGAATTTTGTCTTAATAACCGATATTTCTTGAATTCTTTATAATAATTTGTCACACGTATATATATATATATATATATATATATATATATATATATATACAGTGTGGTCACTTAAGTGTGCAACATATGAGAATTTTTTTTATTAATCACTCGTCCAAAATACAGGTATTGCCAAAAGTTGGTGCATGTTTGATAACCATTTTAGGTGCACGTAGAATGGTTCCAAGTCAAACGGTATACACGGTAGGTCAAAAAATATAAAAATTGCACAAGAGTCAAGTACCCTTATTTCAAAAAATTCGGCAAAATGTAATAAAGAAATGTTATTTAAAATTAAAAGTTATGCCAGAATACTAAAGCGTGGTCCTCTAAGTAATTTTTTATTTTTTTTTTTAAAAAAGGTTAGTAATTGGGCTATTTTTTTTGCATTTTACCAAAACATATTGATAACTTAATCAAAATGAAATCAATCTGGCACAATTTTATTAAAACTCGAGCCTATATGAAAAATTAAATTATATTTTTAATATTTTAGGCAATCACTAACTTCATGTTTGTTGCAACGATATTAAACATAAGTTTAAAATTTCGAAAAAAAAAATCTTAACATGGTAAAAAATCAGTAATCATAATACGCATATTCAAAAACTCTAATCCAAAGTAGAAAAGCTTTATTTTAAATGATTTACAAAATCAAAATAAACGAACAAAAATTATTAAGAAAAAAAATTAAATAATATGTACACAACAACAACTATCGACGAGTCTCCGTATGCCCACCTTGTCGTTCAATACATCTAATTGTCCGATCATAAAATTCATTTATGGTAGATCGCAATACTCTTTCCGGCATATTTTCGCAATGAAATCGGATAGAGTTTTCCAACTCCTCGAGATTATTAAATGGTCGATCTTTATAAACTTTTTGTTTTAAATTTCCCCATAAAAAAAGTCTAGTGGGGTAAGATCTGGCCAACGAGGAGGCCAACGTGGATCGGTATTTCGCCTAACCATTTGTCACCAAATTCTTCATTTAACCAATCAGAAACCATTCTAGCCGAATGCGCGGGACATCCATAATGTACAAACCAAAGTTTACGTCGTTCCTCTAAGCTCATGTTATCAAAAAAGTCCGTTAGTTCGTTTTGTAAAGGTGAGGTTTTGACAAAAAAAAAATGGTCCTATTAACTTTTCGTTGATAATACCGCACCACACGTTTGTTTTTTGATAATATTGGTTCTTACTGTCAATGACAAAATTTGGATTCTCATCCGACCACCACCTACAATTTTGGGACGAGACAACACCATTTGTGGTAAATGTGGATTCATCCCCAAAAAGAATGTGTTTGTGGAAGTTAGGTTCTTCTTCTAATTTTCCTTGAATCCACATGGAGAAGTCAAAACGCAAGTCATAGTCCCGCTCTTGAAATGTGCAAATAAACATTGGCTTATAGGCATGGAACTTGTTATTTTTTAAAATATTCTTGACACTGGTTCTTTTTACGCCCGTCTATTTATAAATTTCATTAGTAGATTTTCTAGGGTTCTCAACAACTGCCTGAAGAACTTGTAACTGATTTTCTTCATTACAAACCGTTTTGGTGCGTTGTTTCTTGTAATTATAATTTAAAGACCCTGTCTGTTTAAATTTCATTAAAATTCTGCTTACTGTGGAATAATGGATTGGATTATTATCAGGATGCCTTTGGTTGAAAATGTCTGCTGCTTCACGCACTGATTTGTAGTTATTTCCACATATTAAAACTGCTTTTTCCGTTAACGTTAACTGTCTTGGCGGACGCATATTTTGAAATCAAATAAACTTAATAATCAAAAAATAATGAACACTTAATGTCATTAAAATATCAAAATGTTTACTGAAATCATTTGTTTTAAAATAATCATGGATATCGTCGATCAATTTAGTAGAATCAAATCTCATCCATTTATTTGTATGGTGTTTATAATAAGCATTTAAAATAAAGCTTTTCCACTTTGGATTAGAGTTTTTGAATATGCGTATTATGATTACTGATTTTTTACCATGTTAAGATTTCGAAATTTAGACTTATGTTTAATATCGTTGCAACAAACATGAAGTTAGTGATTGCCTAAAATATTAAAAATCTAATTTAATTTTTCATATAGGCTCGAGTTTTAATAAAATTGTGCCAGATTGACTTCATTTTGATTAAGTTATCAACATGTTTTGGTAAAATGCAAAAAAAATAGCTGAATTACTAACATTTTTCAAAAAAAAAATAAAAAAATAACTTAGAGGACCACGCTTTGGTATTCGGGCATAACTTTTAATTCTAAATAACATTTCTTTATTACATTTTGCCGAATTTTTTGAAATAAGTGTACTTTACTCTTGTGCAATTTTTATATTTTTTTACCTACCGTGTATACCGTTTGACTTGGAACCATTCTACGTGCACCTAAAATGGTTATCAAACATGCACCAACTTTTGACAATACCTGTATTTTGGACGAGCGATTAATAAAAAAAATTCCCATATGTTGCATACTTAAGTGACCACACAGTATATATATATATATATATATATATATATATATATATATATATATATATATATATTGTTATGTTATTAAAAATTCTTAAAAATTTAAATGTTGAATAATTAAATAATTTATAATTATAATTGTGCACAGAACCAGCTCAATCTCATTGTGGGGATAGGGATCAGGATTTAGTGGAAAATTATATTTAAATTTGTATGTAATTAAATGAATTACTCTTTAGGTAAAATATCCTATATGTACAAGAAATAAATCTGAACAGAATTTATTCTTCTAACGCATGCGTTGTAACGTTCCTGAATTAAGTTAATAAATGTCAAAACTGTCAAACAATGATTTGCAGATTTAATGTTTATGTTTACAATTGAATTTAAAAATTGGAAATAATTTAAAGTTTTGTGTCTTTTACAGGTGTTTACACAAGTATTATTTGAAATTTTACACCAATACATATAATCAATAAATAATAATTGCAGGAAATCTAACACAACAATGAATACAATAAATAGGGCTATAATGAAAAATGACTCACATATACTGTTCCAAGTTCAAACTGATGTCTTTCTACAAGTTGTTCCAATTCGATGCAGGCACCTTCCAATTAATTCTTGCTGCTACCATATACCCATTGGATGCTAACAAGTACTCGGGTTGTAGATCACGCTTGCTTTAGTAACTAGTAACGTTTTCTTTCAAATCGGCTTCACTCCAATCACAAATTTTATCTTGGTAATATTTTATTTAAATATATTATTGCTTACTGAATGGTATCGTTTATAAAATATTTAAAAGTTGTCCAAAATTTATTTTAATTTCACTTATATTTTAGGTTCCGGTTCAAATGTGAATTATTTAAAGGAATTCGTACCAGGAAATAAAACACCAATAATCAAAAATAATAGCGACTTTAATTTGGTAAAACGTAATCAAATCACCTTCGACCAAAACGCAAACTTTAAAACGTTCAACAAAATCGTCACACAAATTAAATCGTAATGAATCTTTTTTGAACGAACAGGTATCGGAGACCGAACTATTTAAATTATTGCCGGTATAAAAACAATTGCTCTAGAATATTCTTCTCTCCGTTATTTATAACTTTTTCCCGATAATTAAATTAGGTTAGAAAAACTTACTTGTAACACAAATACACAACACTATTTTAACCTTTTAAAAAAAACTGAACAAATTAAAGAGAGCTCACCACTTCCAGGGCAATTCCTTTTATACCTTTTTGGTTGTTACTAAAACTTCAATTTTTTTCTAGCAAATCTACCTTTGTAACTAGATCTCTGATTGGTTGAAAAATTTTACAATTTTAACTAAAATAGAAATTTGCCATATCTTTCTTATATACTAACGGATTTAAAAACTAACGACAGAAATGAAAACTGTATAAAATTTCGAATAGATAGACTTCCAGCAAGATATGGATCCTTAAAATAATATGCGAACTGACCTAATCTAATTTAAATTTGCTTATAACTACCTAATCTTACAAGCTAGACTTAATTTAATTACATATATGTAATCCTGGTAAAATTTGACATAGGAAAACACACATTTAAAATTCGAAATCTTGAATTTAAAGAAATTTTGTGTTTATGTAGAAAAATTCTAAATTCAACCCCCATTTCATGAAATTTTTGCGGTGAAATGCATTGTATCCTTTTTAATACTATGAAATACTGAGGAAGACCTCCTATTAATCAATTTAAGAATATAATTTAAGCCTAATATTATTGAAAAAACCATAAATTTGTGAAAAAACCTAGAATCTACAACATAACCAAACTAACTTCTAAAATTGCAAATAACTTACACTTAAAAACGTTTTTGTAACTCAAAATGTTATGCTAGCGGCTTGTAATACTTGTCTTTAATTTATTTAATGTTCATTTCACCTGCATTGTAAAATATAGTGTTGCATTAAAAAGTCACATCGTTTAACACACTGACTTGAATTTTCACTACAAAAATGTATCTAACTGTGAATGTCTTTGTGTTAAAATGTTCTATGCATTGTTCTTGCTATTTAAATTGTATCACTAAGTTTGTCACACAATCGCATCCAAAAATATGTGAGAAATAATCCTAATAAGTCCATATTATAACCCTTTCATGAATTTATCACATTTCCTGCATTCTAAAACTATTTACACAATATCTCTAATATAATTCCAACTTTACAATTTGTGTTTAAACACCTGTAAAATATTCACATGCCAAAATACTCTCGAAAAATTGACTTTTATGAAATAAAGGAAAATACTAAATTGACTTTACGAAAATAAGTTTATTTAACATTCCTGACATTTTTGTTGGTAGCACAATGCTTTTTATAATGAAATCAAATTGTATAAATATTATTCAGATTATTTTGTCCAAAACAAATCCACCTTAAACCCATCGTGAACCAAATTCTATCAAATTAATGTCTCGCACATGTATTAAGCTTGAAATCACCCCTTTTTATAAAGAAATTACTATTTAAACTGTCCGATACTTGTCTTATTCCTTTCTGAACATCTCAAAAAAAAAAAAAATATATATATATATATATATATATATATATATATATATATATATATATTATTATACCAACCTTCAAGAGGTGTTGATCATTTTAATAACAATTTTGTCCAGTTTTCAATAGTAGCACATGTATTTCACTAAAAAAATGGAAAAGCATGAGGAATCTGCTTATAAAAAGAAAATTGTTGAGATTTATAATCAGTATGGAAATAAACCAAAATCGATTTCAAGTTTTCTATTGTTCATAACTTTTAAACTATTCTCTGCATGTAGTGTTAAAATAGTCCAAAAAACTCTCGAAAATTCTAAATTAAGAATAATAAATCATTGAAGCCTTGATTCAATACAACAGAGAATTGTATTCAATAATTTTACATTTTGTGTTCAAAATGACCACCACCATCTCTTATACAAGCTCAAGCTTTCTTTCTTATTCCTTGACAGGCAATTTTCATTTGAATTTTCCATAAGTGACGAAAATTTCCACATTGAGTAGTTATGAACAAATTCAGTTTTAGAATCAAGAACTTTGGCTGGGAAATTTCAAGACAAAAAAAAACAAAACTGATTTGTTTTGACATTACATACATTAATTTGCGTTTCTTATCGACATTCGTGATTTTTGAATGCGAATAGTTAATTTTTCTCTGTTACAGTTCGTTCCTCTTGTTATTGTTCCTGTTATTACTGTTCGTTCGTTATCATTACCTATCATTTGTTTTGTATTTGAGATGGCTACATTTAATAATGGTAAATATGTTGGTATTCTCTTTTATGGACGGATACAGTAATGGAAATGCATCTCTTGCATAAAGATAATACGTACGAGGATTTCCCAGACGAACTCCTGATGTGAGCGTATTTTTTTCAACCTATCGCAGAATTGCAGAAATTGGTACTGTTAAAAAAAAATAGAAACGCTGGTGTGCTTGGGAATTCAGACCTAGATGAAGAAATATTACAAACGGTAGAAGGTATTTCTACGATGAGTATCCGCAAAGCTGCCAGTGAACTTGGGACCTCCCAAAATAAGTTTGGTTTGTATTGTAAATGAACGGCTTACACGCGTATCATTATACTCGAGTTCAAGGTTTAGAAGGGAAAGATTTTGCCAGGAAACTTCTATTTTGACATTTTATCTTAAACGCTGACAAGGAGGATGCTAGATTTTGATCTAGAATTTTATGGACAGATGAAGCGAGATTCGACAGAGAAGGTATCACTAACTTACATAACTTACATTCCTGGTCTGAGGTAAATCTACATTTAAAAAAAGGAACATCTTTCCAAAGGAAATTTAGTGTGAATGTTTGGATGGGCGCAATAAGTTGTAAATTGATAGGTCCATATTTTCTTCCTAACGTTTTAACAAGGGAAGGATATGAAAAATTTCTGCCATACCAAATGGAAGAATTTTTGGATGATATTGTTTAAATATGTGTGCGTTTTTGAATTAATGGTTTCGTGTCCGGTGGATAGGTAGACAAGGACCAATTGAGTGGCCTGCTAAAAGCCCGGATTTAATGCATTTTTACATGTGGGGAAGACTGAATGAATTGGTTTATGCGATAGAAATTCATACTTGTGAGCAATTAATAGAAATGATACAAGAAGGAGCGAGAAGAATGAAGAATGATTTGAAAGAAAAAGAGCTTGTATACCAGATGGTGCTGGTCACTTTGAACACAAAATTTAAAATTATTGACTAAAGTTCTCAGTTCTATTTAATCAAGGTTTCAATGATTTATTATTCTCAATTTAGAATGTTGGAGAGGTAGCGCAGTTGAAAAGCTTTTTCTGGTGGTACTATAGAACGAATTTTGACAAAAATGGTGTTATCGGAAAATTCAGACATTGAGCTAGTTTTTTAAGCTATATTATCACTACATGTAGTAAATAGTTTAAAAGTCATAAGCAATAGAAAATTTTAATTCGATTTTGGTTTTCTTTCACATTCTACAATTTTTTTCTTATAAGCATATTCGGCTTAAACTGAACGAAAATAGGGAACCACTATAAAACCACAAAATCTCAAATATCTCGAAAACCGTTGATTTTTGGATATAGGTAAATGGCTCAATCGATCACAAATGAGCCACACTAACACCTTCTTGAAGGTTGGCATCTAATTTGGAATCACCCGGTCTAAAATTTGGTCAGATCGAATTTTCACCATTTCTACCTTTAAATCGCGTCCGAAAATGTATGTCAATTTTAGGCTGTGCTTATGACAAATATCTCAGCGGAAAGGACATATCGGTAGACAACTTTTAAATTCGAGTAGTTGGCAATTTTTCACGTGTTAAGGCCCCTCTAGATAGATTGACAAAACATAAATCGACCGCAGCGCTCCCTAGAGTAGCGGAGTGAAAGTTTTATCTGAATACTTATCTGCCACAGGCAAAATGAGGGATTCAATCAATATTCAGAATAATTTATGCAAATCCCTTCATTATTTTTTCACTAATTTACAGAGGACATGAACACTAAGGTAACTTGCAATAAAATTGAATTTTTTTAATTTTTTTATGAAAATGTTTAAAACTAATGTCACTTTTATTTTATTATATAGGTACCTCAACTCCAGCATTTTCTTTAATTACACATAATCAATATAAAGTGTTATTTAAATAAATTGTATAACAACAAATTTCTATTATTTTCTAATTAGTTCATTACCAAATGTTAAATTTAAAGAGATATAGGTAATATAATTAGGTGTAGAAAGTGGATGAATAACTTTCCCTTTGATTAATCCTAAGTATATCGCGTAATTACATATTGATTATTGTTATTCCTGAAATATTTTAAGAAAATATAGACAATTACGAGATTGCTATCAGTGTACTAGCATTTTGCAAATGATACTCATCGATCAAACACCAGTTGTGAATTTGTGATTGTGTCCAAAAATGTCTAAAGCAAGAAAAAGTGTGATTGTTCAAAGAAGTAGGAGTGTGATATTAAAAAGAGCGAGAGAAGCGTAAGTACTTATATACAATCTTACTTTATTGAAATATTCCCTTTGTTAGAATATATTAAAATGTCCTGCAATTATCATAAATAAAAAAAAACTATCTACTATTCACTATTAGCAAATCCATGCAAGTGGCTCGAAATTATTTTGTGTTAGTTTTCAAATGACAGAATATGTAAAAAGAATTGTAAGGTAAATTTTTTTTATTGATACATTTCTTTTATAGGAAATTGGGTAAGATTTCAACAGAAGCTTGCATCCACCTTCGTTCGGAAGACGAACCATGCAGCATCAGCTTTCATCATAATGATGACGAACACTGTTTGGTGTCCGATACTGATAATTGCCAAGAAATGGTGACAGACACAGATAATGAACCCGAAGACCAATTTGATGCTTCTTTTGATGAGAGCAGTTCAGATGTTCTATTATTGTTAGAAAACGATATAGAATCAGATGCCACTCAGCAACACAATTTATCAGGCCGCAGGATCATAGATATAAAATGATTCTTAAATGTGTTAAAATCACTAAAACACGTTGGTTTTGGTTATTCTTTTTTTTTGATATAGATGTTATATCAGAGAAGATAGAAGGTTTAGAAAGTACGCTTACATTTAAATGTAATATGTGCAGAAAGACAGATGTGGTAAGGACTGGTGGCACTGATGCTTCTTTTGATTCAACAAACCGTGCTACCGTTATTGGTGCTGTACCAATTGGGATTGGATATATCCAATTAGCTGAGCTTGTTGCAGCAATGGATATACCAGAGATGTCTAACGACACATATTTAAAATACCACAACAGCATTTTACCCTTGGTTCAAAATTTAAACCAACAATCAATGAGCAAAGCTGCAAAGCCGAATCCGCAAAAGAAAAAAATGAGAGTAACATTCCAATTATATCAGTGATAGCAGACGGAGCTTGGGGGAAAAGATCTTACCGTAGAAACTATTCTGCACTTTCTGGAGTTGTACGTTATAATTTTTATTGTAAAGGATTTTTTCAGGCATCCATAATCGGAGATAAATCAAAAAAGATTTTGTATATGGGTGTGAAAAACAAATACTGCTGGTGCGTGCCAGAGGACATGATGTAGATGATCATGAATGTTTCCGAAACTGGAATAAGACTTCCATTGCAATGGAATGTGGTATTATTTGCGGAGTATTTGCAGAATCAATTTCACGGCATAACCTAATTTATGGCCAATTGATTGGCGACGGAGACAGTAGTGTGTACAAACATTTAATATAAACCTCCCCGTACGGCCCGTCATTTTATGTAAGAAAAATGGAATGTCGGAATCGTTCGCTACGTAATTACATCAATAAACTCAGCGATCTTAGTAAAGACTGTCGATATCCAAAAACGCGAAGAGATTATATATGCAATCCTTCAACTTTAGGCCGTTTCCGTAATGCAGTTGTGAAAGCGTTAGCGTACCGCAATGTTGAAAATGGACCTATCGATAGGTAAATTGAAAATTTGAAGAAAGATATATTAAATTGCCCTTTGCATATTCTGGGCAGACACGACCAATGTCAAGAATATTTTTGTAGTGGCACTAAGAAGAAGAAGGTAATAATATTTTTGAATAATATTAGCTTGTTATTAAACTATTTCTTTTAATTTAGGGGGCTTTCGTTTTCTTCTATGGAAACTCTTTCATTACAGTAGTTGCCTATTGTTTTGATTTCACATCACTCTAAAAACAGGACATTTGCACTCGCGGATAATGATTATGATTGGCAAATGAATCCATCACACCCGATCTTTCAAAAGATGAGTACGAATTGCGCCTTAGTCAATTTTTGACTTGTTTAGAAAATGTCGACAAAAAAAAAGATTAAAAAAGGTACCAGGACCCAATCAAAAAGTGATTTGTGGAGAGTAGAACGTAAGAAACGTCTAACGGCATGCAATTTTGGGAAAACATGCAAACTGCGTAAAACAACGTGCACTTCCAAAACTGTTTTCTCCATACTCTACAACGTTTTTAAAGGGAATACGTACACGGCTTTTGGTCTCAACAGTGAGTCAAATGCAATTAAACTATTTCAACAATAATCATGAACATTTCAAGCTATCTTTATTACAACCACACCTATTATAACCCCAGTTTCCGGAACATGAGCATGTAACTTTTGTTAATACAATATCGGGATATACACGGTTACGAGTTAAAATTGGTTGCAAACAGTCAAAAGATTCTTTCTAACTAAAATTTGTTACATCTAAAGAGTCATTTCCACTGATAACTCTACTTATATCTCACGGCTATCGTAACTAAAAATTAATTTTCACACATGTAAAACTGTCTTCTTCCCTTGTACATGATGGCATCTTGTAGTTTAAGTATTCGCGGGGACTTTTTTTAAATACGTGAAAATTTGATACCTACTTGAATTTCAAAGTGGCAAACCGACATCTACTTTTTTTGCAATAAACACACCCCAAAAACATTGTCGGGTGCCATTTTGAAGGAGAAAATGGTGAAGATTCGATCTGACCAAATTACATGTATAAACTGCAAGTCTCGAGGAAAATATAATCTCTTCTGAGAAAACCCTCCAAACGGACGAAAAAAGCGTTAAATTGCACGTTAGATTTTGTCATTTTTTACAAGTAATTAGAATTTCTCGAAAACAAATTAATAATTTTTTAACGGAAAAATTATGGTAAGTTACGTGTAGTTAAGGAAATAATTACTGAAAGATTCAAACATGTAGGTGCTTTTCTCACGAAATGAAAAATACTTGAAAATTAGTATTCTTAACATTTGGGATTGCCGTGGGCTTGAATTTCTACGAAAAAATACGGTTCTTTTAAATTCATACCAAATGTGATTGTTAAACTTGTAAACTTAAAGGCAAATACGACCCTTCTATCTTGAACTCACACAGGTAAATACCACCCTTTTGTCTTGAACTCAAGCAGGTAAGCGTTTTTACAATAACAATGAATTATAGAAAACCGATAAAATAACTTATTTTATCCCACGCCAACGCGGAGTATGTAACAATCATTAATACATATCTGTAACTGTAGGAAAAATAGACCAGATGTGATTCATAAAAATTCACAGCTTTGTATTTAATAAACTCCTTCCTGTAAGACAATGCGTAAGCACTGTCATAAGAATCATTTTATTAGCTTAAACGGCAAACATAAACAACTGGATCGAATCCGTAATCCTAAGTATAAAAACAGCATATAAATAGATAAAATAAACAAATAACTAGCTCTAATTTGTAATCGCAATTCTAAATTAAATACTTTTTCTTTTCTCAAATAAATGAAAGCAAGGCGCGTAGGTAACAATCTAGTTTAATTTAAATGCGATACTTTTGAATAGATATTTGCCGGTTTGAATATTAATAATAAACGAAAATAATAATAAAACAGTAGAATTTTTGTAATATGTGGAATGGTTCTTTAAATAAATAAAAAAGGCGCTTAAATAATGTCTAAGATTGTTATAGCGTTGAATTTCTACGAAATTGACAAAAGACGTATGCGCGTTGTTGTCGATGGCTTTTTTTTCGAAATAAACTACTATTAACGTGGGAGTACCCCAAGAATCAGTGATAGCTCCCACACTTTCCTTGCTATACATAAATGACCTCATTTTTTCAACTAACCCGATCCATTGCTTTGCAGACGACAGCACTCTACACTGAGGTTCTTCTCAGTTTTCCCACAATAATAAGTCTAGAGAGGACGTTAAGGTGAAAATGGCAGCCTCAATCAACAGTGACTTAGAACGTGTCCTTGAATAGGGAAGTAATAATCTACTCACGTTCAACGCCGACAAAACGTAATGTTGCCGTGTGTCCGCCAAGAAAGACCGATGATTTCCTGCTGTAAATATGAATGGCTTAGAACTCAAGCTTTCAAACTCTATTTCTATGTTAAGGATGTTCGTATCATCGAATCCTTCACGGGTTGACTACCTTTTGTCAGCCAGCAAAACAGCTGCCCGTAAACTGGGTTTTCTATACAGATCTAAACAGTACTTTACATCGCAACAATCCTTTTACTGTATAAGGCTCAAATTCGACCTCATCTGGAATACGATTCCCACCACTAGCTCAGTGCTCCCCAACACGCCCTTGATATGGTAAACCGCATCCAAAAAAGAGCTATCAGGCGTATAAGTGATCCGTCTCTCAGTTCTGACCTACAGCCTCTTGAGCATAGAAGAATAATTTCGGTTCTTTCCTTGTTCTATTGCTATTACCATGGCAAGTGTGCCTCCGAAATACGCTCCTTAATATCTTCGCAGGCCATCTTCGCTAGTAACACTCGGTTTGCCCATTCACACCATAATTACGCACTCAAAATTCCATCATGTCACACTAAACGGGCTCAATCTACATTTTACATGCCGAGTCCCAAATTGACCTGTTTTATCCAGCTAAGAATGAGAAAAAAATTTAACCGCTATTCGTTATAGTTTCCTAGCAACGTTTAGAAAATCCATTTTATACCGATTTTTTGACATTTAACAGTTGTTAAAATGGGATTCACATGAACGTCATATTCCTTATTACTAAAACAACCATTCACATGGCTACCTACTCTAAATTACGATAAATTTTAGGCCCTTTTTGGCTAATTCCACTGGGCTAATATGTTTAATTCACTTCTTAATGCTAACCCTGAATCTAAAATAGTCCGCATTGCTGGACGTACTAATTTACATTATTCTGAGTTGGTTAAAGATGAGGATAATACATTATATTATTTCGGGTCCTAAATAAAAGTAATTAATTTTTTCAAAATAGGAGAAAGCTTGCAAAATCGTCATGGAATTACGGATTAGATTAAATATAGGAAGGCATACGACCATTTAAGTTTCTAGATTTCAATGACTTCAAGGTTTATCTCTATTTTTGGTTATAAGCTGGAAATTAAATTGTGTCCGCTGAGAGTGGAAGGAAGGAAAAGGAAGCAACGTGTTTCACTCACTTCCCCAAGGGGTGGGCGGAGTGCACGAGCTTTCCACGCTCCTTCAGTCATGGTGATATATTCCCAGCATAAGTACATATACTTCTTATATATGCGTGGTAGTATTAAAGATGGAGTAAGGGTTCTGAGAGGGATGATACTATCTCAAGATTTTCCTAAATAGCAGCACATCATATGCGTATACGCAGTTATACAAGGTAGACGCTAACGGGGATCAAACCCATTACCCCTCGAATGCTAAGCAGACTGTGTTACCACAGATCCAACTAGCTCGGTCCGCTGACAGTGAAAATCAACAAGGATATATGTAAAGTTGCATTTATAATTTAAGAGTCAAAATGACGGACGTAGACTTACTTGTGAATTTGTGTGTTTTGAAAATATACACTTTCACCATTATCATACATGATTAAAATACTTAGCTTTTGGATCTGTTAAGTGGTATATTTTTTTGTTTATATCTTATATAAATTTATATTTAATCAAATTATGATATAGGTGTAAAGTTGTGAGAAACTTTAATTTGAAATTGATACAAGCATTCAAAACTAGAAACTTGACATAAAAATTAAAGATTTGGTCAAATCTAACCAAGAAATATTTTTTTGTTAATAATTGTAATTGTTATTGTACGGTTAAAACACAATACAGTACGTCTAATATGATATTAAATTTTAACCTCATAAGTTAAATTATTGTAGTGCCGTGGTAACTTAACATACAATTGCTAAAGTGTTTATTTCAAGGTACTAGAAAAGATAGCAAAAGCCTAGACATACCAAAAGCCAAAATTAAGGTGTACCATTGTGCCTTTTTTTAAATTATATAATGCCAAAACTCACTTAAAGGAATATTTTTTTCTTGTCTATTGAAGTTATTAGGATGTTTTTATATCAACAGCTTCACGTTGTAAACGAACATAATAATGAGTTTATCTTAACAATATTTCCATGTTATACAATTCAACGTCTCGTTTTAATTATTTTCGTTTCCAAAGGAACAAGATAACTCCGAAAGATGTCAAAGGGTTTGAAATGTGTTTAGGTGACCATAAATAACCTTTAATTTTTCCTGTAGGGATAAAACCAACCGTAATGCCATATAATTAGAATATTTTCAATTCTACCTGTAAGCTATAAGTTATAAAGGAAGAAAAACAGTACTGCATTAAGCACTAGTGTTTATTTACGGTCACGTCTAGCAGGTGTGATAACATTATTAATATTTTTAAGTGATTTTGTTGAATATATCTTTCAAAACTCCGGATCACGAATTCATCGATCCACTAAAGGTTTAATTACACTAACTTTTTTGAGGTGGATAGTGGTTTCATAATTTAGGTAAATCTTTAAAGATAAATAGATAAGGATGACTATAACATTATACTGGAACAACTGTTGGAACCATAAACTTATAGTAAACTATCAAAAAACCCTACAGGAAAGTTTCTTCCGAAAACTAAAGAGCTAATTAAACTATCATGTGTTTCTGAAGAAATAAAAATGAAACTAACTAACTCTGAAGCAGTTCCACTAAAACTGTATGGTCTACCAGAAATTTCTAAACCTAACGTTAAGGTCTATAGTTACTGCAATTGGTTCTACTACTTACAATCTGGCAAAACATCTTACACTTTTGTTACAACCTTATATATGTAAAACTTCCCAATATAATAAAAATTCTTCCGACTTCATTGAAAACACACACTATTTCAAAATTGAAAGGGGGGTATATTGTTAAGTTTTGATGTTGTTTCACTTTTTACAAAAGTGCCTCTAAAGGTAGCTATTGAATATATTGATCATACTTTTCTAAAAGATATAACAATTCTTTTTCAGCACTAACTAACCACCACCTATTATCAGCAGAATAATAAATTTCGCGAAGAACTGGATGGTGTAGCAATTAGTAGCCCTCTTAGTCCGGTTATAGGTATTTTTTACATGAAAAAATTTGAAACATTAGCTTTACACAATTCATCTAAACAACTCCATGACACATTCGTTACTTGAGACATGGAGCAAAAGCACTACATGCGTTTTTCATTTGTATATATGGTATTCATCCAAGCATTCAGTTTACCGTAGAGCAGGAAAGTAATAGAAGTTTACCATTTCTTGACATATTAATATCTAAAACTAATAATTCACAATGTTTTAAGGTTTACTGAATGCCGACACATGTTGATAGGTACCTTCATATATTATCAAACCACCATCCACGTGAAATTAAATCATTGGTGGATCGAGCAAACTTGTAATCATGAATGTACATATTTAAGAAAATCACTACGACTTAATGGATATCCACTTAAAAATAATAATAATAACTATGTCATTATACCTGCTAGACGTAAACGTCAAGAGAAACTAATGATTAGGGTTGGTCTCTTCCTTTTATAACTATTGTTACAAATAGAATTGAAACAATCCCAATTAGTCATGGCATTAGGACTGTTTTTAAACCTACAGAACATTTGAGGTCACCTAATGATGTTTCAAACACATTATCACATTATTCCTTGGAACCACAAAATGTAGATCTGATACAAGGCGTAAAGAACATATGAAATTTTGTGAATTTCATAATATGGAAATATGGTCAAAATAAACTCATTATTATGTTCGTTTAAGTGAAGCTAATAAATTCAATAGACAAGACGGGAATCTCCATTTAAATAAGTTTTAGCTTTTGATATGTCTAGGATTTTTGCTGTGTTTTTTCCTGGACCTTAAGGTGAATGCTTTACCAATTATATGCTAAGTTACCACATGATTACAATAGTGTAACGTATGTAGTTAAGATTAAAAATCATATTTAACCTGCAATATGGTCACAGTACTATAACAATTAGAACTATTACCTAAAAACTAGATTTGACTAGACAAGTCAAGTTTTTTTTTTGACAATGCTTTTATTCACAACTTTATACTTACATTTATAATTTGATTAAATTTTGTTTAATTTGCTCCTTGATTATGACACTTTTCACTCTCAGCCTTTGACCCTTTAACCCATGTATTGATGGCAAGTTGGAACGCGGACGTGACGTCCTAAATTGTAATGACGTGAGAGCAGCAGTCATATGGTCACCATACATGTGAAACCGCTACTCCATAGCAACTAAACAGCACACAGTTTTCCACTAAAGGATGTCACTCCCACCTATTTACTATGTTCTCAGAGCTTGCAAATTTCTCATTTTCATGTGCCACCTTGTAGAATAAATAAAAAATGGAGATTATAAGGATCTTTAAACACTAATAGCTTTTTCTTACTAATATCGGCGCATGCTACACTTAATTTGGGGTCATCATATGTTTCCCAAAAATGATTTGGACACTTCATGTGGTATATATAGTACCATACGAATTGTTTATTTTCTTCTCCTACATATCCAAAACAAGTTGAGAATATAATATACTAATATACTCTTTTCTAATAAACATAAATTATCAGGGATATCCTTACTATTTGCTTTAACAGAATTTTCAGAACACTAGATATCTATCAAAATATATAGAATAAACCAATAGTGCTTATTATGTAAAAAAACGTATTAAATGCCACCACTCACCTGAACAAAGTTGAAGGCATTTTACAAATAATAATAATAATAATAATAATAATAATAATAATAATAATAATAATAAAGCAATATAACTCCTTGAGAAAAGAGATCAGGGTACCAAAATGTGAGGTTTTTGTAATTATTGACCCTCAAGCCATTTCCAATTGCAAAATTTTGCAATAAAAGTTCAGTCTTTGAGTAAACTTAAGCAAATAATACTAAGCCCAGAAAATTACAGTTGTAAGTTCATTATTGGACACAATACATGTTAACCATAACATCCAAATTTTATATAACAAAGATAATATTGATCGCGTTACCATAAAACTCACAGCACATGAATTCTTTGTTCTACATTTTATGTATAGGGAACTATAGAGAAAGATATTGCACCAATGAGTTCTTTCACCAACAGTTACTGAATTCTATGTAGATAGTTTTCAAATATCGCAAGTTAAGGCTAATTTGTTTTTGAAAATACACAGAATGTTTGCTAATGGTCATTTTGTATGTTTTGGAGTAAGTATTTAATCTAGTAAAAATGTATGCGTTTAATAACACTTAATAATCAATGCACTATTAATCATTAATTGCCTTGGCTGTCTATGAGAGTATCAAGTATTCTCCGTGAATGTTTATGAGTACACTTTATTTATTTATTGTCAATAAAGCAAAGTGGAAGATCAGTACAATTTGATATTACTTATTGTACACATATTCAGTGTAAAAATTGTGCTATGGCAAACGTTGTCTTAGTTTATGTTTAATTGTATTAATATTCATCTTAGAGATAATCATATTCGTACCTTATTCGAAAATAACGTGCATTTACTTTTAACGCTAGAGTTAGGTATCTATAAATTCTTTATTGCAACGTTTAATTTATTATCATTTCTAGTTGCACCCGTATGACTGCTCAAATTTGCATTAAATACGTGAAAATGTTATTTTACAAATATGCAACGTCTAAATATCTAAAATAACAAGAGCTAGAACTTTCAATTGCTTAAACGAACCCTAACATCACTAACCACCAATTACTTTCGTTCGTCCTAAACGACCACCAGTATGGTTTCAGACAGGATCGTTCAACGGGTGATCTTTCACACGTCAACCAACTTTGGAATAACATATTAGAAAAATTCGGTAAAACAGTCGTAGTAGCTTTAGATATTTCAAAGGCTTTTGACCAGGTTTGGCACAAGTGCCTACTTGCCAGACTTACCTTGTTCTGCATATACCACACGCTCATCAATTGGATCTCCTGGTTTCTTGACACAAGACGTATACGCCT